>BCNH02000008.1:2712769-2734764 GCA_001662345.2 Metrosideros polymorpha var. glaberrima | reverse complement strand
TTTATGATATTTCCTCTTATTTTCAATATCTATTGTGATTATGCATATCTGATCTGATTTCCTTAGACAATCATGTATTGAAGCCTATAAATAAGCTCTCCATGTACTCTTTTCAATACATTGAATTATATACAAATCCTCCAATTCTTATTTTTCGCATTTATATTCTTTAACCGTTCGATTGGCTAATTGGGAAAAGGAGGGAAGCTAAATGAAGTTCCTTTGGAGATACATAATTTCTCCCTCTTCTTTCTTTTTAGTTTTGAATAAGATTGAAGGTGCTTTTGGTAATCTAGAAACTTGATTTTCCTCCGCATGATTTTTAATTTTATTATTTTAAACGGACTTATGTTATGCATACTCGCAGTGCAAATAAGTGGGGAGTTATAGACACACTCGGGTCTTTATTTCGATGAAAAAAAAAGTAGACTTTATCGAGACTATTTAACAAAAGATTGCATGTCGGATTGTCGTTATGCATCACTTAATAAACTAATTATGTAGATCGGTTTGAATGAATTGTGCTTTTGCTTTTTTGTTATCGTCAGGGGACGCCCCGATTGGCGCCACTGTCGACATCGCCTGATGGTTGTAACTCTTTGGTGACCACTAGACGATGGTTGCCTTAGAGTTTCACTCTCAATTGCGTGTGTGTGCTGGTTAGATGTGGACAGATATGGTCGCCGCCGAGTCCGACAAGGCGACCCACCAGTGGTGGTCTTCTTGCTTCCACAACCACAAAGTAGTGGTCGTCCCCAGCGGCCGACAATGACCCCTATACATTGTCTTTGCTTGTGCGTCCAACTCGTGAGCTAGACTTATTCATAATCAAGGTGGTCACTATAATCAGGTGATCGGAAAAGTATCGAAATAGTCTTAAACCTATTGCATAAGAACTAATTCAATCCTAAACCTTTCAGTTAAACATATTGCATTAGAACCACCTGGATCACAAGTGGAGGAGAGCGAGAGCTACGAGCCAGAATCCGAAATCGTCCAATGAATCGGCAAAATATCAGTTGGAATCAGCAAATCACCCGAGAGAGAGAGAGAGAGAGAGAGAGAGAGAGATTGGGTCGGAGAGCGGCTGAAATAAATGAGCAACAGTGGTGGAGGGCGTAGAAGGAGCCGCCTGGACTCAGAATTCACGATCGTTGGGTGCCTTTCGGGTCGCCACGTGGCGTGGTGCGAAAAGGCGGCCACGTAGAAATGAACAAACAATCCCCACGAGCCTCCTCGGTAGTCAGGGTTAGGACCGGAACATGGTTCCTCATGAGGCCACATTGGCCCATCGACCGCACGTCATGAGGGTTGAATTCCACCCGGCAAACACCGTTCGTCCATTGGTGGATCATGCAATCGAGTCAATGAATTTCAATTTGAACCACACCGAATTCCTGATCCCTTACGAATAATTTCTGTGGAAATGAATAAAAATGCTACTTTAACAAACAGAAAGACGGCCATAAATTGGAATATAGTTCAATTTTTTCGATCGGGAAATGCGTCGTTATTAGATTACGAAAATCCATAGCGCGTTTGATGTAAAGATCAAATTGGGATGTGCCCCAACCCATATAACGTTTACGATACGCGGGATGCCGTTGTCGACTCTTCCGACCAATGCAATTCGTGGAACGAGTCCATACAAAAGGATTCGGTTGCTTTCGAGTTGGTTAATGGAGAGAGGGATTGATTGGTGGGGGCAAGAGGGGCATTTCCGGAAAATGGAAGAAATGTAGGGACTAGCGAGTCAGCGTCATTTGTACGGATCACTTTGTTTGACTCTGTCGAAAGGTTTTGACTTTCTCCCGCTCCCGTTGGGTGAGTGGAAATTGGTTGTGACATGTGAGGTCGGCGATTTTCTTTTTCAAAGAGATAATCCCATAAATGATTTTTGAATTCTGGCCTAACGTGTAACATAACTTCTGAATTTTTAATTTATTTAATATAATTTCTAAATTTTTTTATAGATATTCAATTTGATCCATGAACTATATAAAATTATTCAATTTTTTCATTTCATTAATTCAAATTCAAAGACAATATTTCCATATAGTCCATAGACTAAATTAAATATGTACCAAAAGTCCAAGGACCCCATTAAACAATTTAAAAACTCATGGACGGTATTTCACATTAGACTAAAGTTTATGGACTACATTGAGTAAATTAAAAGTTCATGAATCACATTACACATTAAGCCAAAATTCAAAAATCATTATGTCATTTTTTCTTTTTCTAATGAGAAAATGACACAAATGATCCCTGAACTTTAGCTCAATGTGCAATTTGGTCCCTGAACTTTCAATTTGACACAAATGATCAATGAACTTTAGCTCAATGTTTACAAATGGTCCATGAACTTTCAATTTGACACAAATGGTCCCTAAACTTTTGATAGATATTCAAATTAGTCCCTGAACTATATGAAGATGTTCAACGAGGTCCTTTCATTATTTTAAGTTTAAGGACCATTTGTGAACATCGAACTAAAGTTCAGGGACTTGTCTGAACATGTACCAAAAGTTCAAGGACCATTTGTGTCAAATTGAAAGTTCAGGGATCAAATTGTACATTGAGCCAAAGTTCATGGACCATTTGTGTCATTATCCCTTTTCTAATTTCTCTTATCAATGCATCTTTCCTTTTTCTTCCTTTTTTTAACTTATTATTTCTCTCAAAGGCGAACCTACTAAGTGCCTAGGTAAAAAGAAAATCTCTTGCAAAGCACGAAAAGCCATTTCGAAATCAAGAAATCGGATTGATTCGGATTACATGCTTTCGGGCTGGATTTTAGTACCCGATTGAATATTCGGCTCATGTCGAATGCTTTGACCGATGTAGCTCTTTGCGGGTACCGGATTTTCACCGCAACGGCGACGTCAGGTAGCAATTGGACATTATTTTTAGTAATGGTCAACGGCGGAAGGTCTTCATTGCATAAATCGAGAGCACGGGACGACTCATTTGATCATGTTAAGAAAGTCCAAGCTAAACCTTCAAGAAAGCTCCTCTTTTGTACATCTTCTAGTGGTGCGCTCGGTCCAAACTGCTGACAAATACTTCATCACCTCGTTGTTCATTAAGGTCCTCTTCCTTCTAGAAGCGAGACACTTGAACATGATCTCATCATGCGCCGTTTGTTTCTAGTACTTTGGTTTTACTGGTCTCTCCTTTTGTTCTCTATTTTTTTGGGCCTCTCTTCTGGAGCTCTTCTTCCTTGACAAAGATCCAAGAGATCTCTGCAGTTCAAACCCGACGACTCCATTGAGTCGATTCGTGATCGCAACGTCGACATGGTCGCTAACTTGTCTTCCGCAAAATGAGGAGGTCGATTCACATCGTGAACGGGCAGATGGACGCCTCATTGTCTAGTAGTCGTATGTTTTGAGTGGAGAGACTTTATGCCTGCTAGCATCTTAATGGACCTTCCAAACACGTTTGATGCGGAATAAGTATGGCTCAGTTTGAAGGTTCTGTAGCGTGTATGCAACATTTTATGGCGCTGTCTAGAAGGAGTCGCTGGCATTGATTGCTCCTCCTCTCCTTTTTACTTATAAAAAGAAAGAGAGACAATTGCTCAAACCCTCGTACCCCTCTCAAACTTTAGCACCATTCCATGATTGATCCCAAACTTTTAAAGTTACAAATTACCCATCTTAATTTTAATAAAGTTGTAAAATAGCCCTCAAACTTTGAAAAGTTAAATTTAATTCCCCTAAACTTTGAATTCTATTGCAGTAGTCCACTGACATGTCTACAGCCGTAAAGTGTCATTTGAAAATGAACTTATTCTTATTTTTTACCAAAATAACCTATATTACATGGTTAATGACGTCAAGAGGATCATCGTTGATGAAATGACTCAAATTTTACAAGAGTTACTTTGGTCAAGACAAATGAATAATTTTATTTTTAAGGAACACTAAAACTAATGATTATAACATAAACTGATGTTAACGGAAGTAATCGGTAATTTTTCAAAGTTCCAAGGCTACGGTGTAACGATGTTAAAGATGATGGGGTAATCTGCAACTTTTCAAAATTTCGATGTAATTAAGCAACCGTGTCAAAGTTCATGGTCCGAAACACCCCGAAATTCGTTAAAATTATAATTGATACCGCTGTATTTTAGAAAATTACTCCGACATACCCTAATAGGACTGTTGACGTCAATCTTTGGTGAGAAATCAAATCACTTGACTATTTTATAATATCACCTTTGCTCGCCGACCATAATGAAGGAGAATTTTGCCATAAAAAATAATAATAATGAAAAAACAGCATCGTGTATATAAAGAAAGGATATCAGCAAAGATTAGAGCGTCTATCCGACGCGGTACAAAAATACGTACTTACTCAGTATTTGTATACAAATGGGTTGAACAAGGTAGATGCCTCGAAGCGTCGTTTCCCGAGTTGGCCCTTTCAATCGGTTTATGAAACTCCTCAGCACGTTTAGTTAAATAAGTTTTTAGGTAAGTTTCGACGCATTAATGTATGTCTAAGAACAATTGTTTTGTACATTTATATAAGAATTTATACCTTAGACGTATCAAATGTGTTGTGTGGTGCAATCCACCGAATGAACATGTTGTAATTGATTTTCAAAGATATATATCCAATAAGCATGTCGTGTTCGAATAGCACGTAAATTTGATAAAATTCGATTATGATACGACATGACTATAATTTAAAGACCCGAATTGTCAGCCTTAGATAGGCCAGTGGGAATGAGCTATTTTGGTTGGTTTCCGACCTTCATTTTGATAAAATTATGATATTTTTTTTAGTTAGTCTGCTTGGATGGATTTTTTCTTTTTCTTTTTAGATAAATGTCGATGATTGAGCACGCCAACGAAGAAAAACGCATCAATAATTTTCCTAAACGGATTAAAGGGGGCATTTCCTCCTTTTTGAGTATTTTTTTAAATCAAATTCTATGTTTAGACAAAAATAATTGGCCAGATATCAGTCGACGTGTGCATCATGTCCTTAAGCGCTTGCATGTTCCAAGTCCACCTATTAGCCCCCCTTCCCTTGTGCATCACGGGTCGGGTTTGGGCTCACCTTACCGAATCCGACGCAGTCGAGCCCAGGCCCTGGCCATGGGCGACGCTAGCAGGGTTGCGACCTCGGTGGTCGCGAGTTCATAACCCAATCGAACCCTCCTCTGCCCTTGATAAGGTGAAAGGAGGAGAGGGGACCAGCCTCTAGCAGCGCCAAGGGGCAGGAGTCACCCAAGGCCAGGCGGCAACGTTGAGATGGTCGCGACCTCGATTGCTGCGAGTTTGTGACCATCGGGGTGTGACGATGGGGGGAGAGAGAGACCATGATGGCCAATGGCAAGCCAACCGACGACGGCCCAAGTAGCTGCGACGGGACAAGGTGTGACGGCGGCAACGTGATGGCATGGTGGCGCCGGTGTATCAGTGGCAGTGGTGGACATTGCATGATGCAATCATTCACATTTTCTTGGCATAAATTATAAACAGCTACGTTGAAAAAAAAAATTTGAACCCGAGATTTGATTTTTTATGAGGCGTGAAGTCTCGATCCATCTTACCACTTGGTCAAAACCTCCAAAGTCGATAAGTCATTATCACCATGAAGATCCATATAAAAGATCTATTCAATGCCAATTGGAATTAGCAAATTGAACTGGCTTTGAAAAAAAAAAAAAAACTTGTATGCCGCGAGAAATGACACGTGTGTTGTTATTCCATGTACTCGATTAGGAATGCCGATTCATCACGTAATTTTTACATCACATGCATGATTATAAAAGAATTGTGACAAACCTTGATCAAATGGGTGTTTCCACGAAGGCTCACCACCTGACATGTAAAGTATCGAATAGTATTAGATCCGTCGTGACTGATTTCTCAAATGATCCGCACGAAACAAATTCTTATTGGTCATTTGGCACTATCCATTTACTTAGAAGTTGGGTCACAAATTTCTAAATCAGTTTCAATACACTTAACACGACACAGCATCAATGTGTCGACTACTCAAGAATTTTATTATTTCATTAATTCACAAAGTTTGCCGCTCTCACCCCATTCCCATTTATTTTAATCTCTTTTTTTTTTTGGTCAGGAAATGTTAATTAATCTCACTTGTTAATTAATTTGAGTAATTAATTCGCTAAAATTGCACATTTTTTGCTTACTTTTTTGCTTTTGGGCCAACCTTAAACACTTCAAGAAAAATTAAAAAAATAAAAAAATCCAAAGGGCCACGTTTTGACATGCATACAACTAGGTTATGCACATCAAAAGGTAACAACTTATTCTATGATGTAGAAAATGCGAGGCATCTTCTATGAAAAAAATATGTAGATTGTGTAGAGATTTCTCGTCTATCTGTTCAAGCAACTTATTTGATTTTTTTTTTCTCTTTTTCTAGTAAAATTTTAAAACTTGAAATATTCTTTTCCATTTTCAAATTTATTTGAGGGAAAGTTAAAAAGTAGGGAAAAAAAATTTACTTTTCTTATAAAGAGGGGGGCAAATTTTTTTCACTTTCAAACATGTAGACACAGTTATATATCTGTAGACAGGTGTACATTGCCTTGAAAATGGAAAAAAAGGAAAAAGTAAAGCAAACTTACCAGAAAAGGAGACAAATACTGCTTTGCGGAACAAAATTATCAAATTATATATATAGCATTAAGAATTAAAGAGGGACTGAATGTGCCAGACAACCCCCCAACCTCTGGGTTTATTGCCAATAAACCCTACCCACCAAAATTTGCAAATACCCCAGCAAGAGTCAAGGTGGAACTAGAAATTAAAATCCGATGGCTAATACACCGTCAAGCACGAATCTGTAATAACATGTGCACAAGGATGGAGAAGCCATAATGTAAACTTCAAAATTTAAACACAGCTTCAGCTTGCCGCCACTCGCAACAACACCGAGCAATGCTAAAGTCACTCGGAGAGAGTAGCACATGATGCTTGTACTTGGAATACACATTATCATTTTGAAGATCCGAGCACAGCAGAATTGATAGAGCACTAACTCAAAAGTTCCAAGTAAATGGGAGAATGAATACATAGGAAAGACAGACATCTCAGGTAAAACTGCTTTAAGAAGTTAATTCACAGACTGGCATCACACCCGGTAGACGAAAGCAATTCTTTGTCCTTGAACAACCATGTTCTGTGGCTGTTGCCACTGAAAATTTTATTCAGGAGAAAGCCGGAAAGACTTCAAAAAACTCTTCTGTGGCACGGAAGAAATGGTAGCTGATGCTCTTTCAAAGTAGAAGTGGGGCTTAACTTGGTATGGTTTCAAAGGCTCGACATATAAATTACCCAGGCATCTTGAATCGCACAGCTTGAGACTCTTCTTTTGAAGCATTAACCAGTTACCACTAATATTCCTAGGATTCTAAAACATAAATCGACTGCAAAGGGGTTTGCCATACGCTGCATCAAAACATGTTTCTACAGAGTGCAAACACTACTGAAGGCCTCAGCTGCCAGGGAGACAATTAAATTATGGCTCCTTGAGGTAACCTTTTTTCCATGCCAAAAAGCAATGGTTCAAGGAGCATTTGTGTTAATTCAGTCCATTTAGCTGGCCGGCCAAAATAATAATATCTTAATATTTTTGAAAATTTTTAATTATTTTTAATTTTTCCTTCTTACTTAGAAGTGTGGCCGGCGAGGGTCGCGGCCCTTGCCCAATGGCCGGCGAGCTCCGGCAACCCTCGCCGATAGCTCACTAGCTACACTTCTTGTTGTGCATGAAGCAAGAAGGAAGGTAAAAAATTAAAATTAATTAAAATTTCTAAACAAAATTAAATATTATTATTTCTCCTCTAGAAGCAGAAATTTTCTCATGTTTTATCAAACGCATTTCTCCTTCATAAATCTACTTCTAGAGCAGAAGTAGAAAAATCAACTTCTGGCCAGAAGTTAATTTAGGGGCATGTTCATAAATATTTTTTTAAAAATTGGATGGTGATAGGAATACATTCTAGGGAGGTGCTTGACAAAAGGCCAGATCGCCCCAGGCTAAGGCGGCTAAGTCTATTTGGCATTCGATCGGCTTCTTGGTTCTTCCTTCGAACTCTGCGAGCGGATTTTTGAATGAATTTCACATCTTGAAATGTCCACATTAGACTGATTCAATGGAGGAAGGAATGCCTTTTGGAGCGCAGTTGGTTTTGCTCTCTACCTTCTCACGGGGGGATGGAAAGAAGAGAGGTCAACTCTTTTTCTTTTTCTTTTTTCTTTCCCTTTTCTTTTTCCAGCCACCAGCAAAAAGAAAAAGAGAGGAAAAAAGAATAAAAAATAAATAAATTCAAAAAATTATTTAAAAATTATTTAAAAAAATGTCCATATGAGTGTTGTCGTGCCATGTAAGATGACTGGCGTTCACATTAGTAATTTCTGGCCGAATTTGACGCGATGGATTGAATTAGTACCAATGGAGAAATGTTTAGGACTACATTAATCAACTAAAAGGTTTATGACTGAATTAATATCAATGTATTAGGTTTATGATTTTTTTGGTATTTTTACCATTAGGTGACCCCCACAATGGGGGACATTGTCAGAAATGGCGACCCCCATAGGCAATGGTTGTCCTGTATATATGATACATAGCTAGGGTATTTGCACCGAGAAAAGGGGTTTTTTAAGATTTATTTATTTAAGATTTACTAATTATTAAATCTATGTTAGAATTATTTACATCACCTATAAAAAAAAAAAGGCAAAGGATATAATAAATCACTTCACATTTTTTTTACCTCCGTTTTGCCTTAGAGGAAAGCACCCACGAGAGTAGAGGTGGACAAAGCGGAAGCGAGAATGTCAATTTGTATTCTATTCTAATTCCAACCCATTTAGTGATGCCTAGGGGTAACCTAGGAGTATTTTGGTAAAGTTGAGATAATTTAGTGATACGGTCGTAATTTTTTTTTTTGGTAGTTCATTTGTCAATTGCCAATCGATCACAATTACCATGACTTTCATACGGTCTTTTCTTAAATGTCATAACTTATCAATCAATCATTTAAGAATTATAACTTTTTTATAGCATTCACTTGATTGCCATTACTTCTTAAAAAGGTGTTTTTTTTTTTAAAAATCACGATACTCAAGTGATCAATTTAACAAATTATGACACTCAAATGAGTGTTGTACGAAAATTATGATATATGCGATGTCTTTCATCTTACAAATTTAAGATATTCGGGCCTGGCCAGACTTAGACAAATCTCACGTTTGTCTGAGCCCGGCCCGAAATCTCCTCAGACCTCAAATTTTCAGCCCAAGCCCGCCCAATTCCTGCCGCCGATTTTGTCCAAAGCCCTCCCTAAAGTGTCCAACTCCGAAGATGGAAGGCAAAAATCGCAGCGCAGCGAAATCGATTTCTTCGCAATTCCAACAGTTCACCTTCCTCTCCATTCACTCTCCGGTGATCTGATCCGAGCCAAGCCGATCGGAGAGCACCAGAAAGGCTTCGTCCGACGAGGAACGCCGAGAAACTTCTGTGATTTTCCCGGGAAAAAGAAAGGAGGGGGAAGAAAATGTTGGAGAAGATCGGATTGCCAGCGAAGCCGTCGCTGCGAGGGAGCAGCTGGGTGGTCGACGCCTCTCATTGCCAAGGCTGTTCCTCCCAATTCACCTTCATCAATCGCAAGGTTCGGCGTCTCTCTCTCTCTCTCTTCCGTGGCGTCTGATGGTCGTTTCTTGATTTGACCGGGTCCGTTTGACCTAGAGTCTTAGTGGCTGGTGTTTCATCGAGCTTGTGCGCGTGTGAATTTTGGGACTTTTATAGAGTTTCGGATGATGTGGTGACGTTTGTGTGTTTTGGGGGGCGTGCAGCATCATTGCCGGAGATGTGGCGGCTTGTTCTGCAACGGCTGCACGCTGCAGAGGATGTTCCTGAGGGGGCAAGGCGACTCGCCCGTTCGGATTTGCGACCCGTGTAAGAAGCTGGAGGAGGCCGCAAAATTCGAGCTGCGGCACGGTCACAGAAGCAGAGCCGCGAAAGGTACTGTCGGTCGAGTCGGTATTGGCTTTTCGAACTCGCTCTCGATCCGCCCTTAACGAGTATGTATGCTATGGTTCTGATTGACATGATGGGCCTTGGCTACTTTCATTATTCGTCGTTCTTGCCGTCAAGCTTCTGATGGTTTAGGGGTCAGGAACTAGCGTTGACACTTATACTGTTTCTGGACGCAGAGTAGAGTCTGGTCGAGCAATGTCTGTTTATTCTGTTTGATCTGATATTTCCTTAGTTGCCTTCTGATTTTGCTCTTTAATTTGTTAATGCTTCCTGTTGTCCGCTGTTTATGGTTGAAGTCTCCTTGCTAAAGCAATTGCGACGTAACAAAATGAATTGTTGCATACATGCCTCCTTCCTTTCCCGCTAGATTCTGTCTCCCGTGTTCTTTTATGTTATTATGAAGGTGTATTCTGTCCCACTAAATAGAACTGAACATGAAAAAGGTCTGTCGGGCACAAGATAACTTAGAACACAGAACTAATAGAAATATGGTGTTCTGATTATTGCTGGACTGCACAGTTGACTATTTGAGGAAGCTACACCTGTTTCTCACCATAGCTGGATAGAGGGATTACAACCACGACACTCAAGTCTGAGACCTTTTAGCTTGATAAGGATTACTAAACCCCTGGGCAACCATTGTCTTCACAGTCTTATATGCAATGATGCAACCAAAAAACACACACACACATACCATGCATTGATTAATGGTGGTAAAATCAGCTTTCTTGTAGCCACCACAGTGGCTTTGCTAATAGTTGTGGTTCTGTGATTCACTTGTACAGTTGCTGCATTACTACCTCTGCTGATAAAACTACTGCTAATCTGCTATTGCTACAAAATAGAGAGAGACCTCAAATCTTTGACAGGTGCAATGAAGAAGCTGAAAACAGATTATTTCAGCAAAATTGACTTGCTCTGGGATGACTAGTCTATAATCCAGTGGTCAATTTGCAGCTTCTGATAGTTAGTTCTTTTGAAAATCACAGGAAGTTCAAGAGTTACATCAAAGAATGAGGACGAGGTTTTAGGCCAGCTTCTTGCCAGTGATGCAAAGGGATCCTCATCAGGAGCAGATTCTGATGCCAACATTGTTTCTGGTATTGAAAGGACAATAAGCAGTGCATCGAGTTCCAATAGTCAAGAATATGTTGATATAGATAGCTTGGTAGGTAGAAGATGTCTATTATAGGTTGACACATCTCTTGCTATTGGACTATATCGCTTCTGCTTACACCTTAAGCACTTCGCTGATGGGCCTATTTATTTCCAATTTTCCAGAGAGAGACAGGATCTGCTACCCCTGAGGAATTGCGTCAGCAAGCCGTCGATGAGAAAAAGAAGTACAAAATTCTGAAGGGAGAAGGCAAACCTGAGGAGGCCTTGAAGGCCTTTAAAAGGGGGAAGGAACTGGAGAGGCAGGCTGATGCTTTAGAAATTGCCATAAGGAAAAGCCGTAGAAAGGTTTTGCCTGCTGAGAAAATGATCTCTGCAGAACCTGGCCGAGAAAACAAGCCCCATGTGGGCAAGGATAAGGAAAAGGATGACCTTCTCTCTGAGCTCAAAGAATTGGGATGGTCTGAGATGGATCTTCACAATGAAGATAAAAGGCCTACAAGCACGACTGTGGAAGGCGAACTGTCAGCTCTTATTGGAGAATTGCCTCGAAAGCCTAATGATGGCAAGACTAAGCAAGGCACAGACATGACCCAAATAACTGCTCACAAGAGAAAAGCTCTTGTGTTGAAGCATGAAGGGAAGCTTGCTGAAGCCAAGGAAGAATTGAAGAAAGCTAAAATATTAGAGAAGCAGGTTGAAGAGCAGGAACTTTTGGCCGGGGCAGAAGATTCTGATGATGAGTTGTCAGCTTTAATTCAAAGCATGGATGATGACAAGCAAGAAAATCTTCCTCGGCAACAACAACAAGATTTTCGTTTGGATGACCTTGTAGGTGTTGCTGGCAATCTTGACGAGGAGAGCAACTTTGAAGTCACAGACGAGGATATGGCAGACCCGGAAATGGCTGCTGCTTTGAGATCCTTTGGCTGGGCTGAACATTATGATACAGAACTAGCAACACAATCAACTCCTTTTGACAGAGGAACACTATCCGCTGACAATCCTTCGAAAATCAAGGCTTTCGGTCACAAACAAGATGGGAATGCTTCTACTCTTGTCAATGAATCATTTGTCAATCAAGGCCTTCGTAGTTCACTTGATGGGGTGCCACGGAGAAGTAAAGCTGAAGTTCAGAGGGAGCTCTTGGGTTTTAAAAGGAAATCCCTTGCTCTAAGACGTGAAGGTAAGAATGAGGAGGCAGAGGAAGTGCTGAAAATGGCACAAACATTAGAGGCTCAGATTTCACAGATGGAAGCATCGAAGAACAAATTTAACACGGAGCACGCCAAACTCGAAAATAATAAAGTCAAAACGTCTATTGAGAGCTCAGTCAATGCTGAACATGAAGAGGATGTGACAGAAAGTGATTTACGTGATCCATCACTCCTATCAATGTTGGAGAATTTGGGCTGGAAAGATGAAGCACCTGAACCGGCAAAGGTGCAAGAAGTAGCCTCTAAGCGAATCACGGACGGTACACTTCAATCAGTTACCGAATCTACAATTGAATCCTCATCCGTTGTTTCCACTTCAGCCCCAAGAACAAAGGCTCAAATCCAGAGGGAACTCTTGGGATTAAAAAGAAGAGCGCTTGACTTTAGACGTAAAGGAAGACTGGAAGAAGCTGAGGAAACTTTAAAGATGGCAAAGGCATTAGAAATGGAAATCGAGGAATTGGAGCTTCCAAAAGGACCTCAGCTTGATGCCTCTGAAAAGAGGAATCCTGAGAGCTTAAGTTCTTCAATTAGGCATGAGGAACATGGAAATCTGGATAATTTGGTCAAAGTAAACAAGGGGTCTACCCAAGAAGCAGCCAGTCTAGATGTTGGACTGATGAATTTAGAGAGAACAAGAATTAACAGAGCTGATACTTCCCCTGAAAAATCATATCTTTGGAGACCTGAAGCATCTGGGTGCGATGAATTAATTGGCTCCCAAAATTTTGCCCAAGGTGATTTGGCAGCTAGAGAAGCTGCTTCCAGTTCTAAAGTTGTTCATTCTGTTGACATGATGGATTTGCTGACTGGCAATGATTGGAGAAATACGCAAGTATCGGCTGACAAACTAGAAGACAGACCATGTTCTGTTTCCCAGTCATCTCATGATATTCCCTTGATCCAACCAGGTGTCCCGAGGAGTGCTGATGAAGACAGTCCGAGCAAACATGAAGCTTTAATGATAAGAAAAGAGACACATGCAAACAAGCGATCGCAGGTCAATGAAACAAATGCTGGTGGAGAACTTCATCTGAAAGGCCAAGTTTCCATTCAACAAGAGATTTTGATTCACAAGAAGAAAGCAGTCGCCTTGAAACGAGAAGGGAAATTAGCAGAAGCCAAGGAGGAACTCAAGCAGGCAAAACTGCTGGAGAAGAGTCTTGAAGAAGACAAACCCCAGCCCAGTGTGTCAATATCTTCATCAACCATTCCTCCCATGGAAATAAAGGAGGATAATACATCAAAAGCGACTCCTAAACCATTATCGAGTCGTGATCGCTTTAAAATTCAACAGGAGTCCCTCAGCCACAAAAGACAGGCCATGAAGCTGCGAAAAGAGGGGCGGATTAAAGATGCTGAAGCTGAGTTTGATTTAGCCAAGACTCTTGAGGCTCAACTGGAGGAGTCTGCTTCTCATGATTCTGGTAAATCTTCTGAAGATGGAATGGATGATGTGGTCATTGAGGATCTTCTTGATCCTGAACTTTTGTCTGCCTTGAAAGAAATTGGAATAGATGATTCTAGTATGGTGTCACGGGGACCCAAAAAACCTGAACCTGTGAAGCACAATGTTCAAAGCAGAGAGAACTCTGGCCAAGACAGTATTCGCCTGGAAGAACAAATAAAGGCTGAGAAAGTGAAAGCTGTGAACTTGAAACGAGCTGGAAAACAAGCTGAGGCCTTGGATGCCCTTCGGCGGGCCAAAATGCTCGAAAAGAAGCTCAACGCATCATGATTGCAGGAAAAAAACTTACTGCAGTAGTGTGGAATCCCCAAATAAGGTACTTTTTGCAGAGGATAGGTGCCATCGCCGTAATTTTTATTGACTTTGATTACCATGTAAACCAAAATATAAATGCCAGAGTATGAAATTTTCTTTTTAATGATCTTTATGTTCTTTCACAGATTATTGCAAAAAATGTTGTAACGTTGCTTGTTTAAGTATCACACATCGCTTGTTTACAGAGCAGGCGTTATATATGTATAGCACAGACTAGGTTAGTTTTTAGATTGGATTTTTTACCATGGTGCTGTTGCCTAAATTTATTGTCCATGCTCCAATTGATATTTCATTGCGCTTGTAATTCTTATCTCCATTATTTCCCGTTTTCTATGCTCATCGCTTTTTTAAGGGGTATGTCTAGACCTGATATACATAGAGCCCCCTTCCACCTAATAGTTTATGGGTTGGACTTCCTATCACTACTCTTTTCATTTGTTTGTGAGTTCTTGTTTTGGAAGTTCTCTTACGTAAGTTGAACATATTCATCTCGAAACGATGAGAATGTCCTTTTCGAGCAGGATTCTGTCACCTCTTTCTTTTCTTATTTTGTTTCAGTCCCTTGTTTGTTAAAATTCGCCCATAAGCAAAGCTGAACATCTCGTCATGCTTGTGCTTTGCCAAGAATGTTTCAAAAGGATAAAGAAAAGGGAGAGAAACGACAATTCTCTCTGTTCTACACTGAAGAAGTTCAAGTAACCTGTTTAAGTGGCATTGTTGCTGCGTTTGGTGGCAATGCAGCGAAGCCTGGTCTCCTGTGCCTGTAGATTTATATTGCCTATACAATCGACCTAAGTCAGAGCATTTCGACTATTTTTTATTTTCGCGTTAGTTTGATGGGTTCTCTTGGTAGTAATTGCCGTCTTTTTCTGATGCAGGGATACATGCACTGTCTGGAGCCCTCCATGGCTCAATTGAATTGGCAAAGAAATTTGTGCTCCTTTGTCCCACTAGTCACTTATTGATCCTTGGTCCGTGAGTCCAGGTTTTGCTTCTCATAGGGAAGAGCAAAGCGACTGACTGCATTGAGCTCAACTTAATAACGTTGCATCATAAGCTGGATCGTTAATTTGCTATTCATCTGTGGAAATATGTTACTGTTGTGAAATTCGCCGTTATTAACAACATGCCCGGAAGGCGATCGTGCGGTGTAGAAGCGGGAAATCATGCGGTATCTTATCTCGTCATAACGAAACAAAGTGGGTCTGGTTTAACTTCAGAGATCTCTTTAGTACTCGGGAACAAATTATGGAAAGATATCTCATAAACGATCTTGGTGTGCCGTGGAGTATCTGTCATGATGAGCAAGGTATCAAATGACGATTCACTTCATGAGATCATGTGTTGCCAAACGAGAGTTTTGAGCCGAACATAAGTCATTTTAGAGATTTAACTCGTCTCTCTACGTACAATTCAATAGGATACAGTCTTCCCTTTTGTTAAAGTGCCAGACATATATAATGCAATGCATTTCTCCTCAAGGAATTAAAACTGTCAGGAAATTACTTATGCTTACTAAAAATGATCAATTGCTCGTCGGCATTGCCTAATCGTGACATATCTCGTGTGGAGGGGCTTGAAGATGTGGTCACAGGCTTTGTCCACTTCCAACTTCGGGCCGAGGGCAGTGTGGAGCAGCTACGCCTCGATCCGGATATTCCGTAGTGAGCGTGAGACATTTACGATAGCGTTCGGGTCGCTCGACCGGGCCCTGTTCAATTATAAGAAAAAGAACCATTTCCATGCCACAGTGTAATTAATCGGATTCTCCTTTCTCTTGCTTCTTTCCTAATGCAATTCGACGAAAGTAAGAATGCAGTTTCGTATGTTCGCATTCAACATGACACCACACAAGCAAAGTTTTTGCCAAGTCACATCCCGAGGTGTAAGCGATTTTGTGCTTTTTCGTCATTCTCGCAATCATGACAAGACAAGAAGCAGAGAACGCACAACAGATGTAAATGCAAGAGAACTTTTTATCTTCAGCAGAAGAAAAAAAACCTGGGACCTTCTCGGACATTGTCGTCGTCTCGCCACACACGATGCACCACCACCCATCATCAAGAATGAAGCTGACAGGTGACAAGTGGCCTCAACACCTGTAAGCACGAGCATGCTCCAGCCAACGCACCGCCTTTGACGCTTATCTTCTCCTTCTTCTCTATAAGATCCCCCTCCCATGTTTTTGTACTTATCCTCATCTTATCCCTCACTGCATGTGAAGACGACCCAGCTTCTTCTGCAACGAGAGAGAGCGAGAGAGCGAGCGAACGAGAGAGAGAGAGAGAGAGAGAGAGAGAGAGAAAGAGGGGCAAAAATGGCGACGGTGGGAAGGAACGTAGCAGGGCCACTGCTATTTCTCAACCTGGTCATGTACCTCGTCGTGATCGGCTTCGCGAGTTGGTGCCTCAACCACCTCATCAATGGCCAAACCGGTCACCCCAGTACGTTCATAACAATAGCACATCAAAGCTTTGTGAATGAGCACGCGTGACTTTGATTATCCATATGCTGACAAGGGATTTTTCCCCGGTTCAGGTTTCGGAGGCAACGGCGCGACCATGTTCTTCATCATCTTCGCGCTCCTGGCCGGCGTCGTCGGGATCATCTCGAAGCTCGCCGGCGCGAGCCACATCAGAGCTTGGAGGAACGACAGCCTCGCCGCGGCCGCGTCCTCCGCGCTCATCGCGTGGGCCATCACCGCCCTCGCCTTCGGGTAAACGGCGATTTGATCGTCTAACCACTTCTGAGATCTCGCGAAAAAATTACAACATGCACCGATTAATATGTTCTTCGGTTCTTTCCTTTCGTATTTTGCTAATTCAGGTTGGCATGCAAGGAGATAAACGTGGGAGGGCACAGAGGGTGGAGACTGAGAGTGCTGGAGGCGTTCATAATAATACTGACCTTCACTCAGCTACTGTACGTGTTGTTGCTCCACGCCGGGCTCTTCAACAGCCGCTACGGGCCGGGTTACCGAGACACTCCTTACGGCAGCGCCGCCGCCGGCGATCCTTACAAGGGCGGCCCGACCACCGGTTCGGTCGTCTAGGAATGACGACAGTACCCTCCTCTTCCATTTCAGACATGCGTGTGTGTTATCATCATGGTAGTGTCGAAGGAGACGGATATTCATGTTGTTCTTTCCTTTTATTTTTTCTCTTTCAAGGTTTTGTAATAATAATTAAAAAAAAAAAAAAAGAGAGTGGTGGTGGTGGTGGTGGTTTGCATTTTGTGGGTCCACGCTTTGCTTTGTTGTATAGTTAGAGTTTTCTTGTCTGATTAATTATGCTTATTTTATTTTGGTAATTTGAATCTGCTGGTTTTTGTTTTCCTTTTTCAAGGAGAGTTAAAGTGTTATCCACTTTCACGTAAATTAAGTAAAAAAAATATCAGAGTTCTCTTCATAAAAAAAATTATAAACTTCTCTCAACAGCCGAAAAGTAGCAAATCTATATAATGAAAATATAATTACCAACTTTGAAAGCGCTGAGAAAATAATAGGTCAATTAGATGGGTTTTACACCTAACTCACTCTTGGAACTTTTGCAGATATCGACCATCGACTAGGCAAAAGAAAAAGAAAAAGAAAAAACAAAAGAGAAAAGGAAAAAAAAAGTAAAGAAGGAAAGAGAAGAAAAGAAAAAGAAAAAAAAGGAATAAAAAAATTAAAAAAATATATATAAAAAAATTTCTTTTAATGTCAATGTTGATTGTGTCGCGTTTTTCAAAATTGATTGGTTGGTTTTAATTGGCAAAATATGAGAAGTTATAAAAGTACAATAAATAATTTTCCCTCTAGACTAGAGGAACAAGCGAGAGTATCATTAGTGATGGTGTGGACGTTTATGACCCCTCTCTTTGTTTCGTGTATTGAATTGCAAGTTTTCCTCTTAAAATGAACAGTTAGTCCTTAATTTGTGCGCTCTTAAAATAAGTTAAGATGAAAACTTAACTATTTTCTAAAAAATGATTTTCATATTTTCAGTGACACAAATACACCTATATATTATATATTATATATTATACAATTACACTAGTACATGTGATCCAATGTTTGGAAAGCTTTCTTGAAACCATTCTTCTATTCCTATTTTCATTATCGTGAGCTATGAACAAAATTAGAACCGAGTAGGGTTTACGAGTTCTCGCTCTGCCTTTTCGACTTTGATCGGTTGATCAATAGACTCTCTTTAATAGAAATTGTGACGTCATTATCTCGTGAGAATTTAGACCGTTTTTTCGCAGTTATAATATTTGTAATTTCGCTATCTATTTATGCATGACAAAACTATATTTCAAGCATTCATGTATCCATATGATGGGATATGGGAGGGAAGATGAATGGCATGATGTGCTGGCCGTAGGTATGCCGCGAATACACCATGGAACTTCCCATCAAAAGCAGCCAAGGGGGGTGTGCAAAATGAGATAAATATTTTCCGAATCAAGTTCAAAGAATTGAACTCCAAAAAAAAACTTTTTTTTTTAAGAATTCCAATTATTATTCCCATGGGTTAACATAACACGCACCAACTCTCCCAGGCAAAATAAAAAAAGACAAATATCGGTCATTGACCGTGCTTAAATGACATAAATAGTTCATGAACTTTAAATCGACGTGCGATGTCGTTTTTGGACTTTTAATTTGTTCAATGTAGCTTCCGAATTTTTTATAAACGTTCAATATAGTCCTTTCGGTTTGCTCAAATGAGAAATTAGACGTTATTTGATAGCATAGATGAGTTGGATTTTTAAAAATGACGAGCCAACATATCCATCTTTTTATTCACCTATATTAGATAAGTGAAACTGACTTTTTTCATTAAATAGAATTAGTATGGTCTTAATCCTTTTTTTTTTTCGCTCTTATTTAGTCATAATAATCACGCTGTCGTTTCAATTCACATGCAAAGCTTTCGAATGTGATCTTGAAAAATTGGCATTTCTAGGACTAAAGAATTGTCTTTTATTGTGAAATAATAACCTGTAAACGGATATCGAAAAAAAGAAAAGTAATAACCTTTTGCACTTTTTCCAATTCAATTCTAAACCCGTTAAGTTTGCCAATGAGTCATAAACCTTTTGTATTTGTGTCAATTCAATCCTAAACTTTTTAAATTTGCTAATTGAGTCCTAAACCTTTTACATTTGTAACTATTTAGTTCTCTTTTGCCGGTCGTACACTTTTCTGTTTGCTCTCACGTACATCTCTTTCTTGGAGATGGAAGACAAAAGCGGAAGTGAGGGTTCTCTTTCTTGGAGATGGAAGACAAAAGCTGAGGTGAGGGTTCTTATTTTATTATCATTTTTTGGGTATCATGTAGTGGATTCTGAGGTTTCACTGTTGATTGGCAGAGACGAGTATAAATTCATGGGATGAGGAGAAAGTAATGGAGATGGTGGCCCCAACACGGGACCAGGAGCCCAAGCAACTCCCGGTCGCCCAAGAACCGTTGCTGGAGGACCTCTTAGTCCAGCATACTGAGAACATGTTGCGATCGGTGTTCCCCCAGGTATGCATTCGAAAAATTTGTCTTGCATGCAGGGTTCTTGATTGGCTTTATGCAATCAAGGTTTGACTTTAGTCCTCACTTTTTCAAGGCCACCTATTTGGAAATGTTGGAGAGGTTAATTGAATTCTCCATCCCCGATCTCAGCATGTTAGAGTTGAGAGAACTCGAGAGATACACTCGCCATCTCCAAGAAGAGAGGATTTTAGAAGATCAACAACGCATTCTCAAGAAACATGGCTTGAGGAGATGAAATTCAAGACTTTTCAAATTTCGCTTATACAAGTGTCACGGGTTGATAGTTTGGAATTGAACCCGTGCGGCGAAAGCCTTCTTCTAAGGTCGCTAGCTCTTTGCTTATCCGGATCATAGAGAAAGAAAGTGTTTAGAGATACAAATGAGGGAGAGGGCACCTCTATTTATACAAGAGGGCCTCTCGTTACAACTGTTGATTGCTCTTTGATCTAATGAATGAGATCGCTCTCCCCAACTAACAACTACCAGCATTTAAGACAGGAAAACTCTAGAACGGGGCATAATTGCTGTATCGTCCGCCCCTAAGAACATTCTAGAGATCTTCAGGGCTCTTGTTTTGTCTTCTTGGGTTGTGTACGGTCCTTCGCTTGTGGGGAATCTCAAGACCATGACACAAGTCAGTGGATGAGCTATGGGATAAAGATGCTTGACGATTCCCCACATCATTTCATTTGTGTTTGCAATTATATGTGAGTTGAACAAGGTGTTTTCAAGAATTTGTTTGAGAATATACATGAAGATTTCGTTGTAGGATGTGAATGCTCTCTTAGTTTGAAATGAAATAAGATGATAAGTTATCATATCATTACGCATCATTCAAATGGAGATGCAAACTGCCAAGGAAAAAATGCAAATAAAAATTTGTAAACGTTATGAAAAGTTTACAAATTACAAATAAAAAATAAATGTTTTAAGTAAATCGATATTATATGGAAATTTAACTAATGAGCGAAAAGTTGTTGAGTGAAATTAATGTAGGTTAATAATCTCTAAAAGAGTTAGTTAATGTAATGCTATTAAGGCAAATAAAAAAATAGTTATTCAATAGAAAAGTTGATAAATAAAAAAATTATTAAGCATCGGTAAGTAACTCATAAGACAGTTAGTAATTCAAAACTAGTTGGTAATAATATAATGTGATAAGTGCACTAAAAGTCTTAAAACTTATCACAAACGTATGATTAAGTACTAAAACTTTCAAAAAGGTACAATCAAATTCTAAAACTTATCAAATTAGTGCAATTAAGTACGTTCATTAACTCCGTTCATGAATTGACTAAATACATCAAAATTAGGTCAATTCATGTTTACTCACTTTGCTGGCGAGACAATTTATTTTACTATCACGTCAACAATTTCTAGTAAAAAATTGGCCAAAAAGACTAAATTGAAATCTTGTGCAAAGATTTAGAATTACATTGAAAAAATTGAAAATTTTAGAATTAAATTGGTAGCCGTACATTGTCTTTAGGATTGATTTGACAATTTTCTCTAATTAAACATGCTGGCTAAATATGATCTGACTCATCTATTAATATGCAATTTCATGAAAATTTCAACATGGACAATAGAAGTATTAAATTGAAATGGTCCAATTTTAGGTTCAATCAAATATATACACGCGCACGTATCACCTGACAACAAGACTGGGCCTAGACCTTGTCAAGATTGATTTCTACACATGGAATTAAGCACAAAACAAAATCTGTCCAGCAAGCCTTTAGTGCCAATTTCAAACATTCTTGCGGTCTGATTTGCAAGCTAAAATTTGACTAGGCATACGATCAGTTCCTAACCCAGACTAAATGGCCAAGATTATAATATAGATTAAACTGTAAACTATATACTAAAGCAATGGCCTAGATGGGCGAGTCAATGACTTGACGAAATCAACGACAGAAGGGAAGATGGAGACAGTCTTGATGTCGATCGATGGCATCTGGCCCAGTTGAAGGTGGTCGTGGTGGTGATGTTCATCGAGGCGACGGAGTGACTAGTGGCCGCGAGTGATGAGGTGTGCTAGACCCTCGGTGTCCAGACCTTGAAGATTGGGGCACGAGAGGGAGACATTGGTGTGTTGGGAAAACTCCATATCGTTTTTTTAAAGATATATAAAATAATCAAAGACTACAAATGCGTACATTAGTAGTGTAACATGAGTTGATAGACGCACAAGCAAACGCAAATAGTGTCCGAAAGGATTGTCAGAAGCTCGAGGTGTGCTGCCCTACCAAAAGTGACAGGAAGGAATTGGATCAGTAATAGTAAATCGGAAAAAAAAAAAAAAAAAAA
>BCNH02000008.1:2691515-2712641 GCA_001662345.2 Metrosideros polymorpha var. glaberrima | reverse complement strand
GATAGAAAAAAAAAAATAATAAAAAAATATTATTAAAAGTTATTCACATTAACACCGATCGGCCAAAATGAATAAATCGGCACAAATACAAAAGATTTAGAACTTAATTGACAAACTTAAAAAGTTTAGGACTAAATTGACAAAGATGCAATAGATTTAGGATTTTTTTTTTTGAAAATTTTACCAAAAGTATCTGACAATTACTACAGCGCTTGTTGTCACAAGCTCTCCTTTTAAAGTTAAATTATGGTCATCAATTTGTGCCCCAGGCTCAGTTCAAGAGCGAGAAGAATTTAAGATATCCCTTTTAATATCACTTTTAGCCTATTCAAGAAGACATTAAATATAAAAATTTCGAGTCTTTTTAGGAATTGGTATTAGTGAGACCAATAAATCGCTGCTAAATGCCTCGAACCACCATTTTTTTTTTTTTTTAAAGTTCTTGCTATTATACGAGTCGTAAACCTTTCGCGAATGGATTATACTAGTACACAATAAGATTGCACTCGAAACTTGTGTAATTCACCATTTTGCATTCAACGATAAATATGAAATATTTTATCACCAACGCGAATAAAATTTATAACTATAATTTCACCGCTGTGATTTAATATTTCTTGTTTTAATTTTGATGCTCTATTCTTTTCTACATTTGATCTAAACAAACCCCATAAATCTCGATCGAGTGCGTATGATTTTATTTTATTTTTTTGGTCGGTTGTTCGTATGAAATTTCACTAACCAGAATTTTGGCCGTCACTGGTTATGGTGTAGTTAGGCCGCATTTGGTTCAAATTTGGAAAGATGTAAAGTAATTTCCCCAAGAATAAATTGTATTAACAGATAGCATTTTTTTTAATAGGAAAGCAAGTAGCATTTGGATAATTAATTTTTCTATGTATTCATAAAGCAATTTTAAAATAGGAAGAAAAAAAAAAAAGAGGGCAGGCAACTCGATGATCAGAGGTAGAGAGGGTAGGGATACTGGGGAGCTTCAACGGTGGCTATCGTCAATTAGTGACTTTGCAACTGCTATCGCCTGTTTAGCCTTAGGCGAGGCGATGTCGAGGTCGCAAGACCTTAGGCGAGCCAAATCTGGACTTTGACGTTGCGTGAGCCTGGCGATAGGCCACCGAGGCCACGCGACCCCCAGGCGACGCGAAGCCAGTGTTGCATGACCCTAGGCGACCCCATGGCAACGTCTGTCCAGCTCGTCTAAGCCACCTCTACAAAGTCTAGATTTGCAGGGAGAAGATGAACAGTCGCAATGGCAAGACTGGAGTATGAGAATTTAGTCGGGTAACTTTGAAAGAAAATATAATTTATTAATTTTGGAAATTACCCTCCGAAAATGTTGAAAGCACAAATGCACTAACTTTTTCTCAGGGGACTTCTTTCTTTTGTTAAATTCAAAAGACTTCAGACAATCTCTTGGGCAATCTAAATCAAACGCACCTTACAAAATTACAGAGGCATAGAAATTATGGACTCAGGACGGGGAATTCGAATGCCTCCTTTGCAAGAAGTGAAACCAATCATAACGAGACTATCAGTCTTTTGTAGGGACAATGGTTTATTTCTTCGAGGAAAATCAAAGCCTCCATGGACATACGAAAAATCTCGACTCCTAAAGCAAAATTGAAGAAAGATTTCAATAAAAAATAAAATAAAAAAAATCCCTAAAATTATATGAACACCATCGCGAGTGATATTAAATTTAATGATAAACTAGGTATTCTTATATATCGACCAAATGTCATTTATAATTGCATGAATGTCTAATGTGCCAAATTTGCAATATACCACTCTCTAACATATTTAGAATCTTCTCCCACTTTTTAATATCATATGCTTGTGCTCTTTCGGTAATTCCTACTGTAAATGCTTCAAATAACACATCGATGTCTATCAAGGAGACTTGATCAAGTTATCAATTCCTAGTCATAGGCAAACGGTCGAACAAACTAGAATCATAAATTTATCAGACTTCCTTGCTAGAGTGGCCGTTTACAAAATGTCAAACGTGTAGCTGTTAAGGCAAAGGAAACAGGCCCAACTGCACATATGACGGCTTGAAGGCGATGAAGCCGGCCGCTGGGCAAACTTTCGCCGTTCAACCCAGCTGATCCAATCCTTTAGGCATTCGTCGCTGTTCAAAAGTTAAAAAGGAACAAGGAGCTGAATTCAAGAAAAACGAGCTCGCGATCCAAATTCCAGGATGCATCTCGTGGGGTCATGTTCCCAAACGTGAATTGGGAGTGTTCTAGTTTCGTACCACCAGGAAAGCACATCGCTTGCTCAATGGGTGTGTCTGCATTCATGTGTCGGACAGGAAAAGCACGCACATTCCACGATGAGTTTCGTCATCGTTGAAGGTTGGAACGAAGTATGCGAGCCAAGCTGGTCTGTTTATTAAGGTAACCTCGCTCGCAAGAAGATACTTTAAAGGTTTACTCAAAAGGAGTTCAAACCTAATTGGAGTTCAATGGGAAATCCAAGTCCAAAGAATCCCTTGGAGAAGCAAAAGACATGAAAAAAAGGGTGAAGGCTATCAAGGTTTTGCCCTCAAAACCATAGATATATACACAGACAATTTGACATATATTGACCGTCCTTCCTTCCTTCCTTCCTTCCCTTACTAATCCAAGAAATCATATACCATCAACAACGATGTTTGCTTCACCATCCAGAAAGCTCCTGCGCTCCACAGTCACAATCTTCAAGTTCCAGATGAAGCACGCAAGCGTTTTTTTTTTTCCATTGCCCTACAACTAAAGTGTCAAAGACTGGACTTTCCCGGATGCAATCAACTGTACATCATATACTATTTCAGATATATACATACACACAAGTATATCACTGGGAGCGCAAGCGATTAATCCCCCCCCAAAGTCCACCAGAAAAAAGTAAACATAACAACAGATGCAAAATATTTAAAATTAAAAGAGTCCGTTGAGCAGGTGCACACCTAAGCTGGTCCCAACGCGAGAAGATCGTCATCCCCGCCACCTGAAACTCACGTGGACCCGGAGCGCAGTGCATCAGGTACCTGATCACCATCCGACCCAAGTCGTGTATACAGACAGACACTGATCCGAGAGTGAGCACGTGCCTGATGCACCCGGTCCACAGTCCAGCAAAGATAAACTCTTCTCTGCGAATCCAGTGTTGACTTTGATCTTGCAACAAAAAAAGGACAGCAAAAAGCCGAGAATGTGTATATCGCAGGGAGTCCTTTTTCTTTAGTTTTTGACTTCTGCGACTTTGTTTCCACTGCGAGTATTGTCTGAGGCAAAACTCGAGAGCCAGGTCTAGACTCACAGAATTGCAACCAACAGAATTCTTGTCAGTATGTGACGTGGGCATCATCAAAATATGAGGTGACAGAGGAGATTTATGGGGTACATATCTGACGTTACATGGAAGCTACGAAAAGCCAACTTCAGTAAACAGTTGATCTTGCCCAAAAGGATGAGAAAGGTATTGCTAACCATACTAAACTCTGCAACAACAGTGATCTGATAAGCTCCTTAGCCTCATAAAAAGCATGTACAGGCTATAGTGCATAATATTCGAGAAACAATAAAATGCTTAGAAGTACGCAATGCCCCTGATCTACTAAACTAAGTTCATTCGCCCAAGATGCAGGCCAGAAGAAAATGAAATTCTATTGTAGTCAACAACTTTCAATCACATTGGCCCATAAAAGAACTCCTACTCCCCCAACAAGCAGGCAGGCAAAAGTGAAACTCTGTTCCAAGTAAGAACTTTCATTCCCAAATGTACATTGACAAGATTGAGCACTTCTCCCACTTAGCTAATCACTACTCATGTTCAGAGAGCGACAACATAATAGTCCTTACCAATGATCACAATTGAAAATATATTAACATGAACCATATTCAAAGTGCAAGTTCCCTGCAGTGCCAAAGTCTACTGTTATAGATGCATGTATTGAAGTGGGATATCTACTCAAAAGAAAAAAAAAAATAGCAACAGTAGAAGCGCTCGCCAAAAAAGATTTTCCCCATTTCTAGTTACTAGACTTTGCTTCATCCAACAAATGAACCCTCAAATGAATAATTGTTTATCATCTAATAATGAGGCAAACACCTCAGGTATAAAGCAAGTACCCAGGTATTGTTGTGTAATGTGTTCTCACAAAGGTGAACTATGAAAAGGCAACTAAATGACACCGTTCAAGGAGGGCTCACTACTCTCAAAGTCCAAGGCAGACATGCGGACAAAACATTCTGAAGGACACTCTTTTCTCACGAGTTAAAAGAATTAGCAAATTTACTGTTTCTTCTAGGTCCTCCTGTGCCTTGTGGAATCACAACTAACAGAGATGCCTCTCAAGTTCAGCGGACTTGGCACTCTCAAGTACCATCTGATTTGTATATTAAGCCTAACAAGAGAGTTAAAGTATCCCATGTTATTTCTCTTGCAAGTTTCAATGGGCCTTGTGTTCATGTACTTCCCCTCCACCTATCAAATCAAGCTTTTGGCTTGGGTTTTCTACTAAAATGAATTATTAGTCCAGAAATAGGATCCTCTTCATGATTCTAAGCCTCAAAATTCTCAATGCCACCAAACAGAAATTACAGGGCAGTTTTCTTCCCGATAATGAAGACAGTGTTCATAGTAACCTTACTTACAAAAACCAAATCACCAAGATGCTCAGATGACGTTTAAAGAGAGTACTGTAAAGCCAAAATTTAGGCATTGCAGAATGTGTATCATAAAGGTTCTATCCTCTATTCTAGGCATCAGGACCACACTGTGCTTTGATAAGGAAAATAACTAGATAAGACATACACCCACAGGAGAGCTTGACCCAGTGTTAAAACAAATCTAACCAAGGAGTAAAATAATAAAAATGAGGGCTATGAGCAAGCTTCACATGTATAAATAAACATGTAACTCTTAAGATAAATTACCTCACTGGGTAAGAGCCTCAGTACTGTGCTGCTGCGCTGATATATGCATAAATCCTCCAAAACCTATGTACAAGCTAAAATATCCTACTTCCACTTAGATCACCCAGATCATTCAGTCAACAGCAGAGGCTTTCCCGTCCATTCATCAGACACTCCATAATCCAGGCTAAGCTCTGCCAAAGGAGGAATATTCTCCATTGCAAACAACATTAGGTGAGGGAAGGAGATATTGTTATGATCATATAGTACACACTGCACTAGTAAATTGGGCTGGGTGCTGTGGCTAATGTAACAAGCAACATTCCTCATTTTAGACACATCCATTGCAAAATCCAGAGGAGGAGCTGAGGGGTATAAAGAGCGTACATAGGCAGGAAAAATCTGCGATAAATCACCCCATTCTTCCCATTTCACAGGAAACCTACTGGGATAAATCAGTGTATCACCGTTCATTGCGAAAATTTGGGCTTGGTCTCTGGTGAGCACAATCCCTGCATATTCACAAACGAAAGCACCGGCTTGTATCAAATCCAAGGACCTCACACCCCAACCCGTCTCTCTTGACCTAAATATCTCAAACCTATGCTTCAACCCTCTTTGAGTTGCTCGATTCCGACAGGTCAGAGGGCACTTGCAGAAGGCTCCACACTCAAAAATAATTGGCTTCCCTTTCAAAAGATGCCCATTTTGATCATATAGAAACTCACCCCCATTCTTCAAAAAACAAAAGCAACCTTCTGTGCAACCGGATATGCATTCACACCCAGTACCATTTCCATTCTGGTGAAGAACAAAAGGGGGGTACACAGACCTGGCAAGATACTCATAATACAGCGGCTCATTATCAGTGTCGATATCATTGAACAGACGTACCGGCACCTTCTCCTTCTTCATCGACATATCAAGACTCAAGTACCCAGTCGGCCTTACCGACAATGGACTGGTCCTAAGACTCTTAGCAAGCCTCATCATCACACTACCCATTTCCGGTTGCCCCTCAATTCTCACCAGCTTGTACTTGAAAACACCGAAACCGGACTTACCCACATCGAACCAACAGTCCATAATCCTATACAAACCGTCATACACATAAACCTTGCCCGTCATCCCGCCTTCATATCTAATCCCTCTAATGACCCTCAACTCGATTCCATAGCGCATGCTCCTCTCCAGGGCCAGATTTCCGCCTTCCAACTTCTGGTGCACACATTGCCTGTTGAACTTATCTTGCCCTCCATGACCAGTGTATATAATCACATCCCCACTATCCTCATCATCCTCATACCCACCCGACACAATAACACTGGTGGCGATCGGCTCGCCGTTGGAGCTCTGACTAGCTGGCAAGTAATCGATACCAGCTTGAGTCTGTCCATGCAGTCCAAGCACCATCAACTCCATCCTATAAAAGAAGATGTCACCCACACAAATCCCAGGGATTGACCCAACAATCCTCTTGTCACGATTTAGCCACAGCGCGCGATTCCTCATAAGAGAAGCAGCGATTAAATCGCCTCTTACTCTCTTACCGCTGCTCTCGCCGGCCATCGAGAGAATGCGCACCCCGTCAAACGTCATGCGGGTCCGGCGAACCAGATCGCGGAAGTACCTCTCGTCTTCGAGCCCGAGATCGGTCACCCTGACGAGCTCCGAGGAGCGCTTGTAGCTGATCCTCGGCTTGACTACGGCGGAGAGCTGATTGTTCTCCTCGGGGTTGAAGGGGACGATGGCCCGCGAATCGGGATCAAGCACGTCGACGTCGCCGTCCCTGCGGTGGCCCTTGGCGAAGGCGTTGCGGAAGAGCTCGGAGACGCGGTGGAACTCGGTGTAGAGGCTGTCTTCTCCGGGCCGGGAGGGGGACTCCGCGGCAAAATGCTGTGGTTCTTGTTGCTGATGTTGAGGATGAGGTGGTTGAGGTGGTTGGGTGGGTGGTGGTGGGTCGTCGAGTGGCTCGGTCTTGGGCTCGATTTTAGGGATGACGAGGTGAGTGGCGGGGGTGGTGGAGGAGGAGATGGGAGGGTCGGGGAGGAGATTGAGGTCTTGGAAGGGAATGAGGGAGTCCATCATATTTCAGAGAGAGGAGAGAGAAATGTTGGGCATGGAGAGAGAGGGAGAGAGATAGAGAGAATGGGGTCGGGTTCTGGAACTGGGTTCCTCGAAATATCCGTCGACGATGGAGTTGCAGGTGGAAAAATGGCGGATTTGGAAGAAGAGGGGGGCAAGGAGATGGAGGAGAAGGAAGAGAGGGGTGAAGAAGCAGAGGAGCTCCTGAGCTGAAAATCTTGGACTGTTCACCAAGGGGACAGTTCTTACCTCGACCTGGGTGCCACGTACTTGAGCTGCTCGGTCGAACCGGACTTTTTTTTTGTCTGTGGCCGGTTCGGCAGAGAACCAGTTGGTGTATATTCGGGTTAGATTCGGTTTTCTTTTCCAAAATCATTTTTAGTGGGGGAAAGTGTCGAGAAGGTATCGAACCTATTACATTAATATCAATTTAATTTTAAATATTTTAATTATGTCAATTTATTCATAAATTTTTTGACCTAGAGCTAATTCAGTTATTTCGATAAATTTTGATCAAATATTGCTAACGTAAACATTGGCTAGAGAAAAGATAGAGGAAAACCTAGGCGAGGGCGGCCTTGCCGGGCCTGGGTTGGCCTCACTCCTCGATGAGGTCGACTGTTGCCTGTGGCGGTGAGAGCCACCCTCACCATCCACGGGAGGAAAGACATAGGAGGAACGGAAGAGATAAAGAATCAAAATCAAAATCAAAATAAAAAAATTATTAAAATACATACATGTCAACGCTAGCCAATCTATATGGTATGAGAGGTGTCCACGTCAGCAATATCCAGTCAAAATTAATCGAAAGGATTGAATCGGCTCTAAGTCAAAATGTTTAGGACTAAATTGATACAATTAAAAAATTTAGGACTAAATTAACACAATTATAATAAATTTAGGACATTTTCGACATTTTTCCCATTTGTAGTGTGACATGGGATTACCTACTTGCTCTGACGTTTTCTCTTGATGCCTATAAAGCTCCTTTTGAAAAAGTTTTGTTTTGCACTTTTGGCTAGTCAATGAGTAGATTTTTTCTTTGGCGTGCTTCGCCTTTTGATTCTCTTGTAAGCGTTTGAATGGTGATCACTATATCGTGCATGTGCCCACGATTCTTTGGAGGTTGTACTAAGTTGTATGAATTTGGAAAAATTAAAGCTGCCCAATTCATACATTTTTCTGAAATTATTTTCTGCAAGATTTCATTGACCATATTATAGAACTCAGAAGAGTTAATATATATATATATATATAATGCTAACATTGAAAAGAGATCAGGACTTAATATCTGCAACTCCTTCACTGTCACAAATTACAATTGGGACATGTAGCAGACAGTATCTCATCATCTTAAGCACCGAACACTCTCATTATCCGAGAAATTCTCGCTCACAAACCCTAGACAAAAACTTGAGACACATGAACAATGTTTTGCATCATCCTCACTTGGAACGATAATCAGATGGGATAACCCAAAACGAAGGAGGCTCGATCTTGTCCGAACCCACTTCGCAAATCTCCTTCACCTTCCCGCTCTTCAAGCTGTACACCCCCATGTCGTGCCCACCGCACTCGTCGTCGCGCTCCTCCGGGTCCCAGTTATCGTCCGTGAAGTACACTGAGTTTGCCTCGAACTCTGGGAAGTCCCGGGCCGACACCGCCGTCGAGTGGCTCCCGCCCACAAACACAGCCCGGTGGCCGATCGAGTCCAACCCCACCCACTCCTTGCAGTTCATGTCCAGCACGTACACATGGAAATAAAGGGTTCTGTCGGGATAGACCAAAGGATGTGTGTCCTCCTCGGTCATGAGGTAATCTTCTTCTTCGACCGGCACACCGTGCCTGTTCACGAAATACCCCACGAATCTCACGAGCAGCAAAAGCTCGCCCGCCGCCTCGACTATATATGTGTTCGTAAAACAAACATTCCGGAGAGCACGTGCAGCCTCGGCCGATTTCCGCGGGAAGGAGGACTTGAATTCCATGATTTTCGTGGGGCGATCCCTCTCAAAGTCCCACACTTCGACGAATCCGCTTTCGCAGAGGGCAAAGAGCGTGCCCTCGTAGAATGTGACGTCGCTATAAGGACCGCCGTTACCGGTCAGCTCCGTCCACACGCCACCTCTGCCGACGTCTTTGCAGCTGCAAAACGCAAGCTTCGATTCAATGCTAAAGATCACGACGACCCAGCAGTTCTTGCCATCATCATCATCATCTTTAGGGTTTGCTGATAACACGGCCTTCGAAATGATGTAGTCGCGCAGCGGCAGGAGAGGAAGCAGGGTCGTGCTCCGCCGACATCCCAGATGGATCGTCTCGCCAAAGGCGGCCGAACCGCAGCCGTTGTCGTAGTCGCTCCGAAGCACTTGGAGCACACTGGGGAACGTCTCGATGGGAGGGAGGTGGAGGACCCGGCCGCCGCAAAGCGGATCGAGGAGATAAGGCTTCGAGTCCTTGTCCAGGAGCACGAGCCAACCGTGCGAAGACCCAACGCAACGGCTGTCGGAAAAGGTCTCGGGGAAGCCGCGGAGGGCAAGGGCGGTCTTGTCCCTGAGACTGAAGAAGCGACAGCCATGGCCATCCTCGTCTTTGTCCAGAGGAAGCATCAGCAATGGAGATGGAGAAAGAGGATGGATGGGAGAGAGAGAGTGGCAAGCATTGATGGCCATCGTATCGTTGATGGAACACAACGACGATCAGACAGAGAGAGAGAGAGAGAGAGAGAGAGAGAGAGTAACAATTATAACGATGGGAGAGGCACTACCTAATCCCGTTCCCTGTAGAGTTCGGATAAAAAGAAGTGATTCCTCTTGATTTCCTAATCTGAATTTCGGATAATAGAATATGCAAATAATATATGTTGAATTGGATTTTTATTTCCTAATATGAAATTGGCTGTTTCAGATTGTGAACGTTTGGTGTTGGAGATTATATTAGGAAACTTGATTGCCATGTGTTGTTTTCTTGTTTGGAGTCTTAGAAAAAAAACAGACAAAAAGACCACATTAGCGTTGAATAGGAAACAAGCTGGGAAAAAAACATGTCGGTGGGGTCCAGCTGGATATTGTTCTTGTAATAGGCATATTTCTTGTTTTTAAATTAATTCCAGATTAGATCGACAAATTATGCATTCCAATGTAAATTTATCTTTAGCCATCTTTTTCAAATATAAAATCAATAAAACATAAATCCGATAGAGATTAATGTTTGAGAATCATAACTAAAAAAATTTCAAGATATTCGGTCCTCATCTATTTTTGCAAATCTTGATTAAAAGAGATAAAGTCTGGGGTTTGTGACACTACTTGAAAGACATTTGGAGATAAAATATTTCACCACAATTGCAAAGAAATTAGTGAAGCGCAAAGTATAAATTCGTTTATGTTGGTAACCTAAACGTTGAATCGTCTATACTTGATGGAATGCAATATCGGACACGTGTTGTATTTTAAATCACACTTAAATTTGTCCTTTAAACACTAAGCAATTCCATGGTTTAAATTCAAACACAAAGACTTCAATCATGTAATTCTCTTTAATTGAAAATTACTGTACATTACATTCATTGATATGCATATGTGTTAACTACGGCAACACAAGCGGGCATCGTTTTAGTTGTAAAGGACAAACTTGCCACATGCCAATTTCACGAAGAGGCAAGTGTTCACTTCGCTCAATGAAAATTTGCCCACAAAGTTTAAGAAAAAAGACATTTTGATTAAATAATAATAATAAATCAAAATGTTAGTTATGTACCAAACAAATAACGACTGCGCACTTCATTATTTAATGGAATTATAAGAAACAAAATCTACTCGACAGATTAGCATTTATTAAAGTGAAAACTAAAACTCTTGCCAATGTACCGGATAGCCAAATTTGATTACTTGTTCAAGGGCGAACCCTCTTTTTCCAAAAGAAAATCGATCTTTTCCCTTTTCTTGGGCATTCCTCGGCTTTATTCATTGCCCAACACATTTTAATCTTTGTTTTCGAATTGTAATTGAATTTCTAGAATGTCCTTCAATTTGAATTTTTTTTTTTTTTTTGCGGAAATATTGTACTTATGGCTATAATTGGACCTACTATGAAACTTAAATTGTCTAAGAAAAAAAAAAAAAGGCATTGATTTCAAATGCACAGTGGCGACTCTATGTAAACTTTGAAATATGAATGGATTATGTTAAACCATCATAAACATTAGATTGACTCATCAACTTAATGATGTAGATGTAGGTCGCTCCAGTTCGTCTATAGAAAAAAAAAATTAGATTAATTATTGATTACATACCTTTTATTAAGAGAGAATTTTAAAAATTACGTAAACATAATTTACTTGTGACAAGTTTAATATGGACAATGATATCCGTTTTAACGTAAGGTGCAAATACAGTAGATCTATTGTGATTTTCTATATAATTCACGACTCTTTACAAATTTAGATAAATCACAATGTGGGCATCGTAAAGAACATATAAACTTATAAACTCACATTGATATATTTAATTTGTTAAGCTCACACGGAAAGTACATACTTGGAGCCGTTATAAAGTTAACTAAATGCTATATTCTAACTTTATGTATCCCAATCTAAACTCTGACAAAAAAAAAATCCCAATCTAAACGAATTGTACAGATGCATTAAAACTAATGAATCTACTCGTGATACTAATAAAAGAGATGCAATTGGGGATTCTAGTCCATTCATGGAGTACTTTACCTCAATAAGAAAATTACATATATTCCATTTTAAAAGTTCATAATTTAAAGATAAGCTCACATATCGGATAATGCCATACATATGTTCGGTATTCTTAATTTATCAACAAAGTAAATGGAAGGCATCATATATATTATATAAACTTATAAACTCACATTGATCCATTTAATCTGTTAAGCTCATACGAAAGGTACATGCTTGGAGCCGTTATAAAGTTAACTAAACTATATATGCTAATTTTATGTATCCCAATCTAAGTGAATCGTACAGATGCATTAAAACTAATGAATCTACTCATAATTCTAATAAAAGAGATGCAATTAGGGATTCTAGTCCATTCATGGAGTACTTTACCTTGATCAAAAAGTTTTATATATATATTCCATTTTAAAGTTCATATTTTATGATAAGCTCACATGTCGGATAATGCCATACATTTGTTTGGTATTTTTAACTTGTCAACGGAGTAAATTGAGGGCATCATAAATGATATATAAACTTGTAAACTCACGTTGATCCATTTAAACTGTTAAGCTCACGCGGAAGGCACATGCTTGGAGCTATTATAAAGTTAACTAAACTATGTGTGCTAAGTTCATGTATCCCAATTTAAGCGAATCATACATATGCATTACAACTAGTGAATCAACTCATAAATCTAATAAAAGAGATGCAACTGGGGATTCTAGTCCATTCGTGGAGTACATTACATCGATTAAAAAGAGAATATATATATGTATTCCATTTTTAAAGTTCATAATGTTAACATAAGCTTACATGTCGAACAATGCCAAACATATGTTTGGTATTCTCAATTTATCAACAGAGTAAATAAAAGCTGCCTTAAATTTAGATAGATTATGTTGTACATCTGTTGTGACACTTAATATCGATTAGTGAATTCAATAGAACAAATCCATCGTGTCTTCCAAAATTCTACATTAAAACACTGTTTGACGTAATAAGTTGTATGAATTGAAAAATTAAAGCTTCCCAATTCATGCATTTTTTTTAAATTTTATTTTATGCAAGATTACATTGTGCATACCATAGAATTCAGAAAAGTTAAAAAAAAAAAATCTGATGCTATCATTGAAAAGAGACCACGATTATGAATCTGCAACTGCTTCACTGTCGAATTACCAATGGGACATATAGTAGACAATTTCTCATCATCCCAAGCACCAAATACTCGCATAAACAGAGATATTCTCACTGACAAACCCTAAACAAAAGCTTGCAACAGATGAACAATGTTTGGATCATCCTCACTTGGAACGATAATCAGATGGGAAAACCCAAAACGGAGGAGGCTCGATCTTGTCCGAACCCACTTCGCAAATCTCTTTCACCTTCCCGCTCTGCAAGCTGTACACCCCCATGTCGTGCCCACCGTACGAGTAGTCCTGCTCCACCGTCTCCCAGTTATCATCCGTGAAGTACACTGAGTTTGCCTCGAACTCTGGGAAGTCCCGGGTCGACACCGACGTCGAGTGGCTCCCGCCCACAAACACAGCACGGTCGCCGATCGAGTCCAAACCCACCCACTCCTTGCTGTTCATGTCCAGCACGTAAACATGGAAATACAGGGTTCTGTAGGGACAGACCAAAGGGTGTGTGTCCTCCTCGGTCAGGAGGTAATCTTCTTCGACCGGGACACCGTCCCCATTCACGAAATACCCTGCAAATCTCACGAAAAGCAAAATCTCACTTGCCACCTCGACTAAGTATGTGTTGGTGAAACAAACCTTCCTGAGAGTACGTGCAGCCTCGGCCGATTTCTGTGGGAAGGAGGACTTGATCTCCATGATTTTAATGGGACTGTCCCTATTAAAGTCCCACACTTCAACGAATCCCTTGTTGGAGAGGGCAAAGAGCGTGTCGTCGTAGAATATGACATCGTTATAAGGAGCACAGTTACCAGTTAGCTCGGTCCATGCGCCGCCTCCGCCAAAGTCTTTGCGGCCGCAGAAAGCTAGCTTCGACTCACTGCCAAAGATCACAACGACCCAGCAACTCTTGTCCTTATCATCATCATTAGGGTTTCCTGATAACACGGCCTTCGAGATGATATACTCGCGCAGCGTCAGGAGAGGAAGTAAGGTGGTGCTCGGCCAACACCCCAGATGGAGCGTCTCATAAAAGGCGGCCGAACCATAGCCGTCGTCGTCATCGCTCCGAAACACTTGAAGCACACAGGGGAACGTCTCGACAGGAGGGAGGCGGAGGACCCGGCGGCTGCGAAGTGGGTCCAGGAGATAAGGCTCTGAGTCCTTGTCCAAGAGCACGAGCCAACCGTGCGAGGATCCGACGCAGCGGCTGTCGGAAAGGGTCTCTGGGAAGCCGCGGAGGGCAAGGGCGGTCTTGTCCTTGATACTGAAGAAGCGACAGCCGTGGCCATGCTCGTCTTTGTCGAGAGGAAGCATCAGCAATGGAGATTGAGAAGGATGAGGGATCGGAGAGAGAGAGACGCAACCATTGGTGGCCATCGTTGATGGAACACAACGACGATCCAATACAGAGAGAGTGATTAGAACGATTGAAGAGGGACTACCGATTCGGTTCCTTCCTAGAGTTCAAATTATAATTGACTTCTCTTATTTCCGTAAACCGGTTGATTTCTTTTTCTTCTTTTTTTTTTTTCTCGATTTGGTTTTTGGATAATAGAAAATCCAAATAATATCTGTTAACTTGGATTTTTGTTTCCTAATATGAAATTGATTGACCGCGAAGAGTTGTTTCCTTGTTTGGAGGCTTAGGGAAAAAAAAAGAAAAAGACCAAAAAGACCCCATTAGCATAAATAGGAAATAAGCAGAAAAAAAAAGTCCGTGGTAAATCATTGATTTCTGCAAGTAATAATTTAAGCTATATTTCACAGCATGAATATTACTTATGCAATGCAACATGTTTCTATTTTAAAAATTAATTAGAGAGAAATTTTCATTTTCTCGTAACCGAGCTCTTTGTATAACACCTGCCATAAATCAAACCACCTTGCTTTTCAATGCTCAAGCCTTCTTTTCTTTCTAATCAAATGCCAACATGAATCTAGTACCAGTACCATATAGATATGAACCCTCTCCTTAAAGGGCAGCACATGTTCTTTCTCCCAACTCTGAAATTTAGAAGATGTACTTGATGCAGAAAACTTGACAGCCATGAGCTGCAAATCTGCCTCCATAACTGTTACTCTTGAGGATTACTTCTGAAGAAGCATCTCATCGATTTCCGCTTTCTGGTTGTTCATGCCCACAATCTTTTTCGCGTAGGAAGGCATATGAGCACTAGCTCTACATTCATAAAGCTACTAAATCAGAATTAAAAGGTTTAGAACCAAATTAAAATCATTACAGTCGGTTTAGGGCTTTTCTGACACTTTTCCCGTTTTTAGAGTGACATGGTATTACCTACTTGCTCCAACGTTTCATCGTGATGCCTATAAGGCTCCTTTCGAAAAAGTTTTGTTTTGCACTTGGGATAGTACTTTTTTGGCTAGTGAATGAGTAGATCTTTCTTTGGCATGCTTCACCTTTTGATTCTCTTGTAAAAGTTTGAATTGTGATCACTATATCGGGCATGCGCCCACGATTCTTTGGAGGTTGTACTAAGTAGTACGAATTGAAAAATTAAAGCTGCCCGATTCATGCATTTTTATGAAATTATTTTCTGCAAGATTTCATTGACCATATAATAGAACTCAGAAGAGTTAAAAAAAAAAAAAATCTAATGCCAACATTGAAAAGAGACCAGGACTTAATATCTGCAACTCCTTCACTGTCAAATTACAATTGGGACATATAGCAGACAATATCTCATCATCCCAAGCACGAAACACTCGAATAAACAGAGAAATTCTCACCGACAAACCCTAGACAAAACCTTGTGACACATGAACAATGTTTGTATCATCCTCGCTTGGAACGATAATCAGATGGGAAAACCCAAAACGGAGGAGGCTCGATCTTGTCCGAACCCAGTTCGAAAATCTCCTTCACCTTCCCGCTTTGTAAGCTGTATACCCCCATGTCGTGCCCACCGTACTCGTCGTCTCGCTCCTCCGGGTCCCAATTATCGTCCGTGAAGTACACTGAGTTTGCCTCGAACTCGGGGAAGTCCCGGGCTGACACTGCCGCAGAGTGGCTCCCGCCCACAAACACAGCGCGGTGGCCGATCGAGTCCAACTCCACCCACTCCTCGCTGATCATGTCCAGAACGTATACATGGAAATATAGGGTTCTATCCGGATAGACCAAAGGTTGTGTGTCCTCCTCGGTCATGAGGTAATCTTCTTCTTCGACCGGGACACCGTGCCTGTTCACGAAATAACCCACAAATCTCACGAGAAGCAAAATCTCACCCGCTGCCTCGACTATGTATGTGTTCGTGAAACAAACATTCCTGAGAGCACGTGCAGCCTCGGCTGATTTCCGCGGGAAGGAGGACTTGAATTCCATGATTTTCATGGGGCGATCCCCCTTAAAGTCCCACGCTTCGACGAATCCGCTGTTGCAGAGGGCAAAGAGCATGCCCTGGCAGAATGTGACATCGCTATAAGGGCCGCCGTTACCCGTTAGCTCCATCCACACGCCACCTCTGCCGACGTCTTTGCAGCTGCATAACGCAAGCTTCGACTCAATGCCAAAGATCACGACAACCCAGCAGTTCTTTCCCTTATCATCATCATTAGGGTTTGCTGATAACACGGCCTTCGAAATGATATAGTCACGCAGCGGCAGGAGAGGAAGAAGGGTCGTGCTCCGCCGACATCCCAGATGGATCATATCACGGAAGGCGGCCGAAACGCAGCTGTTGTCGGCGCGGCTGCGAAGCACTTGGAGCACACAGGGGAATGTCTCCATGGGAGGGAGACGGAGGACCCGACCACCGCGAAGCGGGTCGAGGAGATAAGGCTCCGAGTCCTTGTCCAAGAGCACGAGCCAACCGTGCGAAGACCCAACGCAGCGGCTGTCAGAAAAGGTCTCCGGGAAGCCGTGGAGGGCAAGGGTGGTCTTGTCCCTGAGACTGAAGAAGCGACAGCCATGGCCATCCTCGTCTTTGTCCAGCGGAAGCATCAGCAATGGAGATTGACAAAGGAGAGGGCTCGGAGAGAGAGAGTCGCAAGCCATCGTACCGTCGATGGAACACAACGACGATCAGACACAGAGAGAGAGAGTAAATATAACGATTATAACGATGGAAGAGGCCACTACCTATCCCGTTCTTGGTTTCCCATAAAGGGTAATTTTTTTTTCTTAATCTGAATTTTGGATAATAGATGATACAAATAATATACGTTGACTTGGATTCTTATTTCCTAATATGAAACTGCCTGTTTCAGATTGTGAACGTTGGCGTTGGAGATTATAATAGGAAACTTGATTGCCGAGTGTTGTTTCCTTGTTTGGAATCTTAGAAAAGAAAAGAAAAGAAAAAAAGACCACATTAGCATTGAATAGGAAATGAGCGGGGAAAAAAAACATGTCGGTGGGTCGAGCTGGATATTGTTCTTGTAATAGGAGTAAGGACACGTTTCTTGTTTTTAAATTAATTCCAGATTAGATCGACAGATTATGCATTCCAATATAATTTATTTTTACCCATCTTTTTCAAATATAAAATCAATTCTACATATATCCCATAGAGATTAATGTTTGAGAATCATAACTAAAAATTTTCAAGATATTCAGTCCTCATCTATTTTTTGCAAATCTTGATTAAAAGAGATAGAGTATGGGGTTTTTGACACTATTTGAAAGACATTCAGAGATAAATATTTCACCACAACTACAAAAAAATTAGTGAGGCTCAAAGTATAAATTCATTTATGTTGGTAACCTAAACGTTGAATCGTCTATACTTGATGGAATGCGATATCGGACACATGTCGTGTTTTAAATCGCACTTAAATTTGTCCTTTAAACACTAAGCAATTCCATAGTTTAAATTCAAATACAAAGACTTCAATCATGTAATTCTCTTTGATTGGAAATTATGGTACATTACTTTGATTGATATGCATCTGTGTTAACTACGGCAACACAAGCAGGCATCGTTTTAGTTGTAGTTGCAAAGGACAAACTTGCCACATGCCAATTTCGCGACGAGGTAAGTGTTCACTTCTCTCAATGAAAATTTGCCCACAAAGTTCAAGAAAAAAGTAGAGGTGTTCATGGTCCGGGTGGGCGGTTCCTACCCTAGAACCGAGAACCGCCCACTAAGGATCGGTTCTGAAAAATTGGAATCAGGAGCCGCCAGTTGATTCCATGGATCACCTGAGAACCGGACTGCCGATCCGGTCCAAGTACGCTTGAAAGTGCTAAACTTTCTAACAAAAGCATCCAAAATGCAACCCTGTAAAAAGTAATAAATAAAACAATTTCGCCGCAACAAAATAGATAGTAAAGCAAATGAAGACGAAGTAAAAAAGCTTAGACTAGCAGATTCCAGGCTTGAAGGAGAAGAGTCGGACGAGACTGGGTCAAGGTGACGAATTGACCCACCGTTTGACAAATCAAGCTAGAGAAGGTCGTCTCTGCAAAGAAGACTAGTGCAATTTTAGTTCCATGGTACTGGAAGCAAACGAAATGCGGAGCTGGAGCAAGCCAAAAGCCCTAACTAGTGGAGATGAGACGAAGGAAAGGGAAAACGAAAACCCTAACCTTTGCGCAACGAGTTGAAAATCCTCTCCCCCTTTGACTGAGCCTTGTCTCAGTGAGTGACGAGCGGTGAGCCGGAAAGGACCAAGAGCAAGAGTGAGAGAGGTAAGCGAGCGAGAGTTGAGACGAGAGTGAGAGTTAAGAGAGATAGACGAGACGATAGAGAACATTTCTGTCAAGTGTGAAGACTGAAGAGGGGGGGTTTTACTTTTATACAAAAAAATACTATTATTAGTATTATATATTATATAGCAGTCCGGTACTAATGGGCGGTTCCGCAGCTAAAACCGAAAACCGAACGGTACCCAATGGTTCCAATTTCTTAAATCGGGAACTGGACCGCTTCCTTTAAGAACCATTGGTTCTTGGGCGGTCTGGTCTGGTCCGGTTCTTGGGTGGGCGGGCGGTTCCCAATTCTTTTGTACATCCCTAGAAAAAAGATCATTTGATTAAAATAATAATAATAAATCAAAATGTTAGTTATGTTACTTATGTTACTTATGTACTAAACAAATAACAACTGTGCACTTCATTATTAAATGGAATTATAAGAAACAAAATCTACTCGACAGATTAGCTTTTACTAAAGTGAAAACTAAACCTCTTGCCAATGGACCGGATAGCCAAATTTGATTACTTGTTCAAGGGCGAACCCTCTTTTTCCAAAAGAAAATCGATCTTTTCCCTTTTCTTGGGCATTCCTCGGCTTTATTCATTGCCCAACACATTTTAATCTTTGTTTTCGAATTGTAATTGAATTTCTAGAATGTCCTTCAATTTAATTTTTTTTTTTGCGGAAATATTGTACTTATGGCTATAATTGGACCTACTATGAAACTTAAATTGTCTAAGAATTAAAAAAGGCATTGATTTCAAATGCATAGTGGCGACTCTATGTAAACTTGGATATATGAATGGATTATATTAAAACATCATAAACATTAGATTGACTCATCAACTTAATGATGTAGATGTAGGTCGCTCCAGTTCGTCTTTGAAAAAAAAATTAGATTAATTATTGATTACATACCCTTTATTAAGATAGAATTTAAATAATTATGTAAATATAATCTACTCGTGACAAGTTTAATATGGACAACCATATTCGTTTTAACGTAAGGTGCAAATACAGTAGATCTATTGTGATTTTCTATATAATTCACGACTCTTTACAAATTCAGATAAATCACGATGAGGACATCGTAAAGAACATATAAACTTATAAACTCACATTGATATATTTAATTTGTTAAGCTCACACAGAAAGTACATACTTGGAGCCGTTATAAAGTTAACTAAACTCTATATTCTAACTTTATGTATCCCAATCTAAACAAATCGTACAGATGCATTAAAACTAATGAATCTACTCGTGATACTAATAAAAGAGATGCATTTGGGGATTCTAGTCCATTCATGGAGTACTTTACCTAGATAAGAAAATTATATATATTCCATAGTAAAAGTTCATAATTTTAAGATAAGCTCACATATCGAATAATGCCATACATATGTTTGGTATTCTTAATTTATCAACAAAGTAAATGGAGGGCATCATACATATGATATAAACTTATAAACTCACGTTGCTCCATTTAATCCATTAAGCTCACATGGAAGCTATATGCTTGGAGCCGTTATAAATTTAACTAAACTATATATGCTAATTTTATGTATCCCAATCTAAGTGAATCATACATATGCATTAAAACTAATGAATCTACTCATAATTCTAATAAAAGAGATGCAATTAGGGATTCTAGTCCATTCATGGAGTACTTTACCTCGATCAAAAAGTTATATATATTCCATTTTAAAGTTCATAATTTTAAGATAAGCTCACATGTCGGATAATGCGATACATTTGTTTGGTATTTTTAATTTATCAACAGAGTAAATTGAGGGCATCATAAATAATATATAAACATATAAACTCACATTGATCCATTTAATCTGTTAAGCTCACATGCAAGGTACATGCTTGGAGCTGTTATAAAGTTAAGTAAACTATGTGTGCTAAGTTCATGTATCCCAATTTAAGCGAATCATACATATGCATTAAAACTAGTGAATCTACTTATAAATCTAATAAAAGAGAAGCAACTGGGGACTCTAGTCCGTTCATGGAGTACATTACATCGGTAAAAAAATTTATATGTATTCCATTTTTAAAGTTCATAATGTTAAGATAAGCTTACATGCCGAACAATGCCAAACATATGTTTGGTATTCTCAATTTATCAACAGAGTAAATAAAAACCACCTTAAATTTAGATAGATTATGTTGTACATCTGTTGGGACACTTAATATCGACTAGTGTTTGACGTGATAAGTTGTATGAATTGAAAAATTAAAGCTGCCCAATTCACGTATTTTTTTAAAATTTATTTTGTGTAAGATTACATTATACATACCATAGAATTCATAAAAGTTAAAAAAAAAAATATGATGCTAACATTGAAAAGAGACCACGATTATGAATTTGCAATTGCTTCACTGTCAAATTACCAATGGGACTAGGGGTGAGCAACAGTCCAGGGTTGACCGTGGACCGACCCTGGACTGGCCCAACTTGATCGATCCTAGTTCGGTTCCTGGAGGGACTGGGTCGGTTCTTGGTTCTGGGACCCTTGGAACCTGTATTGTGTGAGTTGGTTCATATTCCTAGGGCTTTAGGGTTGGTTCAATCCGGACCAACCCTGTATTTATATAAAAATATATATAAAGATTTTTTTTTGTAG
>BCNH02000008.1:2666701-2690411 GCA_001662345.2 Metrosideros polymorpha var. glaberrima | reverse complement strand
TTATCATCATCATTAGGGTTTCCTGATAACACGGCCTTCGAGATGATATACTCGCGCAGCGTCAGGAGAGGAAGTAAGGTGGTACTCCGCCAACACCCCAGATGGAGCGTCTCATAAAAGGCGGCTGAACTATAGCCATCGTCATCGTCGCTCCGAAACACTTGAAGCACACAGGGGAACGTCTCGACAGGAGGGAGGCGGAGGATCCGGTGGCCGAAAAGTGGGTCCAGGAGATAAGGCTCTGAGTCCTTGTCCAAGAGCACGAGCCAACCGTGCGAGGAGCCGACGCAGCGGCTGTCGGCAAGGGTCTCTGGGAAGCCGCGGAGGGCAAGGGCGGTCTTGTCCTTGATACTGAAGAAGCGACAGCCATGGCCATGCTCGTCTTTGTCGAGAGGAAGCATCAGCAATGGAGATTGAGAAGGGTGAGGGATCGGAGAGAGAGAGAAGCAACCATTGGTGGCCATCGTTGATAGAACACAACGACGATCCGATACAGAGAGAGTGATTAGAATGATTGAGGAGGCACTACCGATTCGGTTCCTTCCTAGAGTTTAAATAATAAGTGACTTCTCTTATTTCCGTAAACCGGTTGATTTCCTTTTCTTTTCTTTTTTCTTAATTTGGTTTTTGGATAATAGAAAATCCAAATAATATCTGTTAACTTGGATTTTTGTTTCCTAATACGAAATTGGCTGTTTCAGATTTTGAACGTTGGCATTAGAGATTAATAGGAAACTTGATCGGATGTTTGTTTCCTTGTTTGGACCCTTAGAAAAACAAAAAACAAAAACAAAAAGACCCCATTAACTTAAATGGGAAACAAGCCGGAAAAGAAAAATATGTCGGTGGTTAATTATTCATTTCAGCATGTAAGAAATTAAGCTATATTTCATGGTATGAATATTACTTATGCAATGCCACATATTTCGATGTTCAAAATTATCAGCCGAGCATATGCCACGTGGCGATAATATGTGCAAAGGAAAATGTCACACGAAGAGCACAAGTAAATTAATTGGAGATATTATATTTCATCTTTATCCACTTTCCTCCAAATCTAAAATTATTAAACCAAAAGAGATAAATGTTGGGGAAGTGACAAATTGATAAGTCAAAACTTATTTATCGAATAGGTGCCATGTGGAAAATTCATTTCAATGTGCCGAGCACATTTAGAATAATTAGATAATTATGTAATTCAGATTTCAATATATATAATTTGTGTTCACTGTTTTTAGTAGAATGTGAACAACGTGGCAGTGTTGAATGATATATACCATGTCATATAAACAACATTATAAGTTGTTTTTTTTTTTTTGTAATATATAAAGCAGTTAATAGTAAGTGACGTTATTTGACCCCAAAAAAAAAAATAGTAAGTGACATTTATACACTAAACAAATAAACTATTTTTTATGTTACTTTGATATAATTTCAAATTAAATGGATTAGTTATTTACTTATTCAAGAAATGGAATAAGCAATAATTCAAATATGAATACATTATTTTAATAAAAAATGATTTTCCTTTTCGATTACTATTGGATCCATTGCCAATATAAAAATGTGTTTACACGTGTCATTTGATGAGGACTAGGGGTAGATTCTCAATAGTGACTATGCAAATTGATATGTTTACACAAAAGTGAGGATGGCAATTGATATTTTCCCCAAATTACCGCATGATAAGATTCCATCTATCAAGTGTCGTGACCTTCTCACCATAAATGCCTCTTTGATTCATTCAACGTTTTTTACTCGGCCATTTTTCTTATCCAATCTCCACATATAGATCGTATCTCGATTGCAATCCCGCATTTCAAATGCTACATTTAGAAACTACATTGGCAAAATTAATCATTTCCTTCTTGATAACTTAGATACATGAGCATAGAGAGACCTCGTTATCTGGAGATCAATTTATTCAGTGCATGGTAGCGCAACCACCTTACTTTTCAATGCTCAATCCTTCTTTTCTTTCTAATCAAATGCCAACATGAATCTAGTACTAGTAGCATATACATATGAACCCTCTCCTTAAAGTGCAGGACACGTTCCTTCTCCCAACTCTGAAATGTAGAAAATGTACTTGATGCAGAAAACTTGACAGCCATGAGTTGCAAATCTGCCTCCGTAACTGTAACTCTTGATGATTACTTCTGAAGAAGCATCTCATCGATTTCCCCTTTCTGGTTGTACATGTCCACAATCTTTTTCGCGTAGGAAGGCATATGAGCACTAGCTCTACATTCATAAAGCTACTGAATTAGAAAACGAGGCAAGTTATAATCAGGCGAGGTTGGCTGTGAACGTGAAAAGCATACCTTTGCTTTCCCCAAGTGCGATTCACATGCAAGTAGTTCCGAATCGTATGGTAATCAAGTGAATATCGAGCAAATTCTAAACCTTTCGGGCCAACCTGGATCGACACACAGAAGTATAAGATTGCTACTTAGATTCAGCTTAATTTTCTATGTAGTGAAGTATAGAAGAATTCTATGTACCAAATTTAGAATGAATGCTAGCAAGTTCCCAACAAACTTTGGGGCAGGTTGAGTAGGCCCTATCCCTGAGAAAGGTAAAACATAACTTAGTTGTATAAGACTGAAAATTCAAAAGATACAGAGAGAGAGATCCCTTGTGACAGAGAAAAGAGACTAAAGAATAAATTCATTTCTTAACGTGCAGCTGCTTAAATGGTTGAGCCGGTGAAAGTATTCAGCAAAAATATGATTAAGGACACTTCACACACATTGCCATAAAAACATTAAAAAGTGCACAAAAGAAAAGAAACGCCTATTTCATTATATTGAAATCTAATCATCCTTTAGGGGGGGAACAGAATGAGAAGAAGTTGAAGACGCATCAATGAGAGAGAGAGGCATACATACCCAGCTTTGCTTTGTCATCTGCCTTGACAGTCTCCATGACAAATGGTTGACGAATTCCCTAAAGTAGTATCTACTGGAGTCAAATTGCTATTCTATTTGTGAAAAATCCAAAGAATACAGAGCAAAGAGCATACGCTGCTAGTTGTAGGTGTAATCTCTAAAAGATCTTCTACCAATCCGAGCATTTCCCTTCCACGTTCATTTCTGCAATTTTTCCAGAGCGCATGAGGAATAAAAATTCTTTAGCAATATTTTTCATGCTGCATACATTAGCCACACATCGAGAAAACATCAGTAGAATGATCATAATCTAAGGAAACTTCAGTCACCTTACTGTGATATACTGCGGATGTTGTGTCATGCTGATTCCAGAATATTTGGGCACACCCATGTAACCAACCACAAGGTCCTGGAAATCAGAAAGAAGAGTCAGAATGTATTACGCATGCCTGTCACACCAAACGCCTCATCACTAGCACAAACGGGCTTACAAGAAGTATAACCAAAGCCTCACCATGCCACTACAGCTAGACTTCATTAAATAACAACTGTTAGCCATAGTTTGTTTGCCCGTATTAAGTTACTAGCTACTAGACTCCATGAGATAGAAACAACAGGTCCCGTCTAGAGATGTTGATAGAACTTCGTGCCAGATGGTTGTCTGATTTGGCATACAGGAATATCCAATTTATCGAAAGGAAAATGCAGATGATAATATAAGCAGTCAAAATTAGCATCTACTAACAAATTTGCATAAGAGTAGGCGGAGGAAAACTCACCGCTAAAGCATTTGTATAGTCAAAGCAGCTGTAAGACATGAGAAACATATAAAGTTAAAACACAAATCACATTGTAAAAGCATAAGTAATTGCAACATTCGACACATATAAACGACCATGCAACAAAAACTTAATTGATACAGGATAGCAATTTTGGCGGCATGTCACGGTGTGATGAGAATACATTTGAAGGTGCAGTATGAGAAAATCATGCACCAGAATCATTACCTATAGCAAGAAGGTGCAATAACATCAACCAAGTCGTTTGCTGGTAGGCAAAAATAAGGGACCTGTTCGTTAAACACTGATGAGAGGATGAAGCAGCTTGATTCATAAAAGCCAGGATAAGCTGGAAGCAAAAAGACCACACTACCTCTTCAATACGACCATCCAGATGCTTCAAATGGACCTACCAGAAAATAATCTATCATCAGATACCTGGATGCTCTACAAGAAGTGGAACTGGTAGAACATCTGCATTGATCACACTCACACACAGTATGCCACAGGCCTTAGGAAACATTTTATTCAGAAAAATGCATTTTCAATCAGTGCCACAGAAATTCCATGTCTTTGCGATAAACAAACTATGAACCAAAGTAATGTCATGTGGTTGTTAGCACCGGGCTTGAGATCTAAAAGCAACCCTCGCCAATTTTTCTCACTAGTTCGAAAACCGGTAATTTAACCAACTGTTTTGGGGCTAGTATTTAAGCTATACAATCTGCTGTTCCCTTGAGTGACACAATTAGAGAGATGTAACCAAGAAAAGAGCATGCAAGTGGCCATCTTGGACATAAAGCTGTGAGTAGTTCATTAGGTCCACACCTGCAGCCAAGTATGGATAAAGCCAAGAATTCTCAAGATTATGTCTATCACGGTACATTTTGATGAGGAGACTGTGATAAGACCTATATAAATCCTCAATGCTACTAATTGATTGTTGAATTCATTCGGAAACAAACAGAAAAGGCACTAGAAGAGGTGGAACAGTTCCATGTAAACCTTGTAATCTTGCATAAACTCGTAATGAAGCACTGTTTCAGGTTCGCTGCTTGCAGCCTTCAAAAACTTATCTAGACCTTCTCGAGTTCCATTATCCACTGTCATTCAGATCTGTCAGCGCTAACATAATTAATATGTCCACAAATTGCATAGAAAAATTCCAACACATTTTGATAACACGCAGAGATAATATACCACAACTTTATATAGCAAGCTCTTAAACTAGGGAATCACGGGAGACCAGGTAAACGAAGTAATAAAAATTTTATACGAATGGGCTCCTTCATCTATAAATTCCCATTTCACCCAAATTAGTAACATACACCGGAAGATAGTGCGATGTTGCAAAGAATTTGACAAACTTTCCACGTTACCCCTAGTTCGTCTTACTTTAGGGCCTTGGTGGTACATTTCAACATTTCAGTTTTGATAAACTTCACAGTAGAGCCTCAACAGAATCATCTAACAAACAGAACTTTCACCACTTACCACAGTTTGTGCCAAGTACATAGAGTTTGTCCAAGTTTAGATGGTGCTCCACAGATCTTAAGGCTGCAGTTTAAGAAATCAATCTGCATTACAATAATACAAGTTACAATGTAATAAAGACAGAAACTAGCAACTATCAAGCAATAATACAAATCAAACCTTGCACTTGACAACCCACACCACAAAAAAGGAGACGCTTGACACCAGCGGCCTGAATTATGGAGAAATTTTTGATTCTGTCAGTAAAAGTTATTATAGAATGAAACTGTTTCAGATAATCTACTGAATCATTCGGTCACGAAATGTAAATCTCACAGACAGAGCAGTCAATGAATCAGACGTGATATGCAAATAAGGATAACCACTGCCTATACACCAGCCAGCGAATTGCCATATAATTATCTCTAACTGATTAAATTCTAATCTTCCTTTCACAGCAGCACAAAGACCTAACAGTTACAGAATCACTGAAAGTATCAACTTAGGATTTAGCAATGAAGTATTTGATCTTCAATAAGTGATTATTTCTTTACTTTATGCTTGCATGGACTATAACAGTATTTCCTCAGAACATAATCAAAAGCTGGCATGTCAAATTATTTCAGTCTCATTCACATGGTATCATGACCTAACCCCATGACAGAGAATATCTCATTACATTCAGCTGAAATTCTCAAACACTGAAGATCCAGAATGGCAGGTTGCTGGCTACTACTGGAGTTTTAGTTTTTAAAATGTTCAGCTATCTCTTGACTATTGCAAATTAAAAAAGAAAGATGAGCAATGTCAGCTTGATCATAAAAATTAGGAAATTGGAAAAATGATTATTTTATAGACAAGAAGAGGGCTCTGTCCATTCAGAAAGGACCCATTACAGTGTTGGTGCCACATCAATGAAAGCTGTAGTGGGCTTACGGCCACTTTGAATTTCATTGCCATTGAGATATTGGCCTCTGACAGTTCCATTACATAACAGCCTACATGCACCGATCTCTAAAACCTTAATGCAGGCACTTCCCATAAGATTAGTGAAATCCTAACTATCCTAAGGAGAAGGACTTGATAAATGCATGTGCAACCACCGAACTGACCGTTAACTAAATTTCACTTCCTGCTAAAGTTTCCAAAAAGCGCCATCAACTGACTCTTATTTTCAACAACCAAGCTCCAGGTCTAATACATTGAGGCAACATCGTTAGCATCTCATTTCTTCAAGCTTGACATTATGGACAGAGCAAAAGGATGATGATAGGTTTCTCTGTGAACTGCAGCTATGTTAATTAAAAAAGGAAAAACACAGAAAGCAAGTGAATGGTTGATAACTATTTTGCACTGAAAGGAAAAAACACTAACCTCAACAAGAGCAAGAGTATTCAGATTAGGAGATAATGTTGGTTTAACACCTTTGGCAGCTAGAACTTCTTCAGGCGTCCTGTAGATATAAAGTACGGACAGAAAGAAAAGGCACATATGACATCTAGAAACGCATGAAAAAGGAAATCCAACAAATAAAATATGAATCAGAAAACCAGTCTACAAACAGACCTTGCCAAAATAGGCCTTGGAGAAAGCCTGTCGTCTGGATCACTGACATTGGGGAGAGCATGAGAATTGTGTTAACTGCGTTAAAAACAGGCCTTCGAAGGTCAACAAGCAGGTAGATAACCATCAATGATTGGAAAAAATGTTACCTCTGCACACAAATGACTGCCTCCACCATGCCTGATTTAAGCATTTCCATGGCTATTGTTGTCACAACCCCAGTCCACTGCGCTCCTATACCCCAGCAAAATATACACAGAAAGATTAGTTTTTTAATATTTTGTGATGGCTTATGCATTTGTTATCCTAGATAATCCTCTTCAAAAAGATTGCTATAATGCCCAACTCAGCCATGTTTTGCATTGCTGATAAGGCGTTTAGATTTACAAGGCAAGAAGTGTCACAATGTTTGGTCTCCAGAATGTCATGGCAACCAGGAGTAGGTTTCTTGGTGACTACATCTCAGCTTGAGTCCTAGCCCCAAACACAAACCATTACAGTGGGTTGAAGGAGAGAGAACATGAAAGGAGTAATTAAAACCGAGAAAAGAGAAAAAAAATGATATTTCAATGGCATGGAAGTTGCTCTTGGTGGAATGGAAATAAATGGATGTAGCTATTAGACATAAAGTGGCATAACTTATCTTTCATACAAATAATTCTAATATTACCCAAACTCAGGAGCGTGAAACTGAATCTCAGGGAGTTTAATTGAGGCATTACCACAATATCATTTATCTGAAGCAACAAAAGCAGTCAACCAGAGACTTACGCTTTTTCCTCTAGCATTCACAATTGTGCCTCAACCCCTAGAACTTTGCAAGTACGTTAAAATTTACCTTCAGAGTCATTAGAAATTTTTCATTTTCTTTTCGGTTCTGTTTTTCATTTTGGTAGGAAAGTAAAACTTTGGAGAGAAAGTAAAGAAGTGCTTTTCAAAAGATCTCCCAAACACAACCTTGCTGTTCAATTGCCACAAAATAAGAGAGGCAATTTATAAATTCTCAGGGGAAAAAAATGTCACATTGCTTAAAATTTCTCCCTTACGGAGAGAATTAAGTAACAGGCCCAAAGGAATTATTCTCCTCCTAATTTTCTCCTCCACTTTCACTTGCTTACCCAAGCAAGTAAAAACCATCTGCTTCACTTCCATACTTAAACCTCCTCTACTTTGAATTTCTCTATCTCAGACGCTGTTAGTGACAAAAGAATATGGCAGAAGCAAAGATTAATGAAAAAATCCTCAGACAGACGACAATTGCCTATTAGACAAAAACCAAAATGGGGAGCAATCACGAAGACCCATCATAAAGTTGCGAGGATTATATCAGTAAGCGAATTGTTCAGACTTGGAAAACCAATCTCTCATCAACTGTTTCAGCATTTCTTAGTTAGCCTAAACCTCCGTAGTTGCCATTGACACAAAAATCTACACTAAATAGTCAGCAGCAAAACCAGTATCCTTTTGGAATCAGTAGCATGCCTAGCCAGCTCTTCACTGAAAAAACCCATATGGGACTAAACCACAGGCATCAGTTTTAAAGTTCAGGAAGAATTACCTTCTACAGGCTGAGTTTTTCGAGCATACAACAGATTCTCGTGAACCCCTAGATATGTCTCGTCCAAGGAATCTGTCTTTCTCCCCCTACCATGAACACGAGGCTCAAGTTCCTACATTCGATTAATGAATAATCGAGCTCAGCACTATAGGAGATACAAAAGTAGATGGACGTAAAGGATCTACCTAACAGATAAGGACCTTATCAATCAAAATTTCACAGGATACAAGCGCCCACTAATCTCGACCCAACAATTCCGAAAAGCACCACAACACTTTTCTTTCGGACAAAAAACACGAAGATGATCCATAGAAAAAACAGAACAGCTTACTTCAATCTTAGACATGCCATCTCCGAGGAAGGCGCAGGCGCTCTTCACATGCGCTATGTAGTACGTGTCGCACAACCCGCACCGGCTGTTCGAAACCACAAGATAGAAAACACCACACACAAAAAAAAAAAAAACCGAAACGCAGCGAGTTTCATCAATATCGTTTCCTGAAAACAAGCAAAAGGGTCGCCGTCGACTTGGTTTACCTGCAATGGTCTTTGGCGGGGTAAGTGCCTCGCGGAGGGATAGGCCTGGAACGCTCCCGCCAGTCGGCTCTCAGCTTCGCCGGCTTCGAGCCGGACCTCGTCTCTGGAGAGAAAACGAGAGAATGACGGCGTCGCTGTGCATTCGGAGAAGAGACAAAAGTGGGAAGTCCAAGGAAGCACCTTTAGAGGAGGAAGAAGGAGAGGACGAGGAGCGAACTGAGAGCGAGGAGAGGGCGGCGATTGCAGGAGATATCGTCGTCGTCGTCATCTTCGTCGAGGCGTTTGAGCGACAGTCACTCCGGAGAAGTTCCGAGAGAGGGAGAGAGAGAGCCACACAAATGTATAGATATTTCCTCTGTACAATGGTGATTTTCGGACATGGATGCGGTTGAAACTCATCTGCATCCGTATGATAACGACAAACGGTCCCGAAATTTGTCCCCATATTTAATGTGATCCCTAAATTTCTTTTGTATGTTCAATTTAGTCCATAAACTATATAAAAATGATCATCGTTATTAATGAACTTGAATTAATGAAAAAGGACGACATTAAATATTTTCATATAGCCTTGAAACTGAACTTGACATGTATAAAAAGTTCAGAGACTACATTGAATAAATTTAAAGTTTAGAAACAATATTGTACATTGAGCTAAAGTTCAAAACAACATTAAACAAATTAAAATTTTAGAGATTACATTGCATATTCAACTAAAATTACAAGACATTTGTGTTATTTTCTCTAAATCTCTCTACACCAAATTATAGTAACTTCTTAAAAAGATTTTTAAAAAAAGACTTATGATGTCAACATTGATACTGAAATATATGGTATGTACTATTAATAGAGGCCGGAACAGGCAGGGATTCGTTTCGATTCGTTTCTATTCCCTTACTCAAATGCGCCGCCATGGCGCTGCTATAGACCACCTCTGGCGCGACCATCGTGGGTTGGTCACCTGAGAGTTTCCCTCTCTCGACTGCACACCGTAATAAGATGTGCTTTAGCATATCTGGTCCGTATTTTAGCATATCTGGCCATCGCAGACCACTTTTCGGTGGGTTGCAATTCTCAGGCGACCGCCAAATGGCTCCCGCCGAAAAGTTCCCCTCTCTCGACAGCAGACCATCACCTTGCTTTGGCAACCACCAAGCAGGCACTCACCGTGGTCAGGCATCGGAGATGGTCATGATTCGTGGAAGTCGCCGTCGGAAATGCGACCGCCGGAGACAGCGTGGTCATCCTGTCAAATTGATTTGCAAAAATGATACAACAAATTCTTCTCCCCCGCTTAAATGAATCCACGATCCTCAATAACTATTTACAATTCGCCTCGTGGGAAGACGCATGCCGGTTTTATGCATATAACAAAGAAGATGGCAAGGGATCATGCCCCGACGATTGCTCTTGAAAGACTTGAGAAGAAAAGTACCAAGACAAAGAGAGAAATCCGTGGATCTCCCAAGCTCGATATATAATCTCATCTCCTGAACGTTTGACCCCAAAGCTACAACCCACGTATGACAAAAATGGGCTGCACTGCAGACTTACATCATAAGACAACAGATGATACATTATTCCCAGTTTTGACTCTATAATCCCCATTCAATGTTTCCATGCCCAATGCTTCTCTCCCCAAAATTTTGATATCCCACCAACAGAGCACAAACAAAGAATTTCTCTCTTGACCTATGCCCAAAATAAAAAAAAATTAAATGAAAACCGAATTGGCCTACCTATTTGGAAGGCCGTTTTGCTCAATTTTTTTTTTTTGGCCCTCATGCCACAAAGAATGGATTCTATTATCGACTCAGATATACAGAAAATGGCCTGCAACCGAGAGAGAGAGAGACGCCACTCAGGTTCCTACAGTTTCGTCATCAAAGGGATCCTCGTGTCCAGGTATCAAAGGAGCTTGCTGGTTCTTCTTCTTGAAGGCCCTCCAGGGAAAAGCTTCATTATCCATCCCAACACCCTCTCGACCACCTAGAAAGCAAAATTGAGGTTAGTTCAGCAGATACAGATATCTCGCAATCATTCTAAATCCTGGGAATAAATAAAAATACTAAAACCTCTCTCTCTCTCTCTCTCTCTCTCTCTCAAAAAAGTCTATCCACCTACTTCCCACAGCACTTAACTTGCAAGGAAAGTCCCATTTAAATTATTTGAAGAGGCTAGACTCAGAAATATTTGGCGAACTAAATAGTCTTAGAACCGAAGAAAATATTAGAAGACTCATACATAAGAAGGAATGAAGACCTATATTTCAGATTACAAATACGGGAACTGTTTTTTTCTTTTAAGTATAACAAAGTTTAATCAATTGAATAACATTATAATCTGAATAAAAATCTTCAAAAAAGAGGAATACATCAAAATCACATTTCATAGACTAAAAAGCAACTTGCTAGAAAGTGACAATTTTTATTAACCAGGACAAGACCAGAAGGAAATTAGATGAGGACGTCAAAGGCAAACTGGATGTTTATCTTGAATAGGCAGGATCTTATTTGAAATTTCTCTTATTTTAGTGCGCCATTAATTACAGGTGAGCCACAAAGGTGTCCTTGTCAGCATGGGCACACATGCTCACAGAAATGCACACGAAAATATGTATGCCCACCCTGCACCCGCACCCACGTGTCACACACACACACACACACAGTACCTCATCACCCTCATCTGCATATGCAGTATTCTCTTGCATATTGTGAGAATCAGGTAGTTTGGTTGTTGGCAGGTTGTCATGGACCATGCTCTGAGCAGTCAAAAGTTCTAATCTCTGAGTCTGGACTTCGAGTTTGCGAGACAACTCTTCATTCGAGGCCTTCAGTCACAAGATAAAAAACAAAGAATTAGAATTTAATTTTCAATATGTGGGACACATGCGACAACATCTTCCATGAGGAAAAAAATTCTGCCATGTCATAAAAGACACTAATGTTTGTGACCACAACTTTGTAACAGAAAGATGCAGCATAACAGGGCGTGTAATTATGCATGCAATACCTAAATTCTCAACATACTAGATTCTGAAGTTGCAAAACTTCATTGTTAGGTAGAACAAACAAAGACAAAGTCCATCAATGGATATCTACTCGAGGTCAAACCTTTAAAAATTACATCGAATAACAAGTGAAATCTTATTGACAGAACTATGCATGTCAGACAAAACTACCTTGAGTTTGGTATTTTCAGATGTTTCAGACGCCAATGCCTTCAGTAACTCTTCTTTCTCTAATGCTAACTGCAAAGAGCAATGCCACATGAATAACCCACAGTTACCAGATACAAACAACTCACGAGAGCCGAGAGGTAAGTGAGAATCTTGAACAAAAGACTAAGTCAAGGGCAAGAAACCTGGAAGTTGACAATAATGACTAGAGAAGTTTATACCTCTGATATTACTGTATTGATATTTATGATCATTCTCATCTGATCAGCAGGTATATATACAGATGAAGCTTCCATATTTAACTGAACATCTTCAGACAGCAACAGGGAACTAGATGTATCATAGCCAGAGAGAGACCTGTCATGTTCCGTATGCTGGATGGGACTTTCTGAGATGATATCTGCATTTACAACAAATTCAATAGAATGTAACGAATTCAGTAATAATTAAAAGGCTAAACTCTGCATAGAGCAATTCAAAATTATTTGGTTCCATGAACATCAACATGACTGCTGAAATTGACAACATGGAAGAGATTTTCATGATGAAACCAATGTGGAAAGGGGCCAGAATGAAATGTCAAGGTGGACAAATTCAGCTGCCCTCATATAACTTGTCATTGACTTAGAGTTGCCAGATGATATCCTTGTTCTTTGAGGAAAAGCATTCTTCTTCTTTTTTTACAGTGCTGGGGTAAAGAAACTTCATTCATTCAATTCCAGCACATAAGGGCTTAAATATGGTCACAACCAGGTCCAATCAAACATTGATGACACATAGAATTGATCATGCTAAATTTTCCAACTACAATTTCAAATCCTTTTCTAAACCCTAACATTTCTTCCATTTGCTTGAGCATCCGGAAAGCAACATTGTTCCTTCATTTCGAAGAGCTTTTAGGTGACAATCCAAGACAAGCTCCCCGTTGACATTAGCAAGCACAAATACTCTCTCTCCACATGTACCGCAGACAAAAATATCAGTTCTCTCTCCTACCCCGGAAAGAAATAGTTATATGTGCACATTTAACAGTAGCATCAGAAAAACACAGGACCACCCTTACCAAGGTCATCAGTTGAGGTGGATATATTTTTTCTACTGGCAATGCTCTTGCTTAAATCACCAGAGACCCTACCAGCTGAAGCTTTCCGTAACTTTGACTGCAACAGCTTCTTTTCTGTTCCAAACATAATGGCTGTTAGCAGAAAGATGACAAATGTACAATTAACAGGCAGATCAGGTACAATTGCTCCATCCATTATTACTCTTTTACGTTGCCTACATGATAATAAGCACAGGAAATTAGGAACTACTTTTAAAAAAACCACTGCCTATAAATCAAGCACACAGAGCTTCAGCCTCCCTCCACAAAAAGTTCACTCTTCTTAGGCTGATGCATCAATTATCCTCGGGAGTTTCCAGTCTCTCTGGCATTTCCAGGAAAATTGCTTCAGGAGAGAAGTTTCATCAAGGTTTTCTGGCAACTTCCTTTCACACTCTTCTATGGGAAATCTTTTGTGAGTTTCTCACTTCTGTGCTATAGGTTATATATGCTCGCCTTAAACCACTTAATGGGATAAAAGTTCATCAGGTAAAAACAGAAACAGAGAAAGAAATGAAGAGGATTAGGCTTCGTGTGCACAAGTACTGTAAGCACAGCGAGGAAAGAAGAAAAGAAGTGCAAAGCAGCAGTAAAGAACAAGAACCAATTAACAAAATGGGTATTTGATGTCCAGGAAAAGTTTTCATCAAAGACGAAGTTTAGATAGTCAATTGAATAAAGGAGACTGCAACCACATGATGTGGCATTGACAGCAGTTGATGGCATACAGAAGCATTAATACCATGCAATTTTTCATAAAGCAATGTTATATGTCAAATGCTAAAGATTGCGACTCTTTTCAATGATGCACCCAAGTCATACGGACTTTTGCTTTCTTCTCAGAACTCTCTGTTGCATTATTTTAGTCCTTCAAACAAATACATCTCGTATTCATAAATACTGTTAAAGTATCCCTCATCACTGCTTTATGGGGTTTCAATGCACCTAATAATTATGAAGCTTCCTCCACCTATAGGTTTAAGCTTTTAGGTTGGACTTTCTAATATAGTATCAGAACCAGGTTTTGCTCTAAGACGTAGTTCACGTTCGAGGATCCCCTTGGCCTCTTCCATGTGCTGTTCTTATTCTGGTTTGCACATGAGAAGACATGTGCATATCATTTGTCTATGGGATTTCAATGCACGTTATATCCATGCAGTCTCACTGCACTTATCGGATTAACCTTTTCGGCTATCTTTTAACAGCTACAAATTTAGACATGTACCCACATGACCCCCATACAACAGTATAACTTCTAATTCCTATAAGTACCAACATTGATTATTTCTTCCTCTTAATGCGTTATTACTCATTACGCTTAGCTTCTGGTTTACTTAAAAGTGGGCCACTATTACGTTCCAATGTGAGTTCCAAAAGTTTCGTCATGGCCCTGTAAAGTCGCTTTCCTGGGTAAGTGGAAGATTCATCTTTCATATACCATCAGGAACGAGAACAACAAAATGTAGCATGAAAGTAAAATTCTATTCAAAAATATATATGGAAATAAAAATATATCCATCTTCCCACCTTGCACTGTGTTAGGTTCTACAGTAAGTATTCTATCTGAAGATAATAGGCTTTTTTACTTGAAGCTGCAAAATTGTTGTTGACCAGGTTGACTTGATCAAAGGAAGTGTCTACATCATGGGATCCCAGATATATATATAAATGAAAAACTAATTTTAATACATAAACATATCAACTAGATTGATACATATTCAACGCATACCTTCTTGAAGAGCACTAACGGTGGACTGGAGGTCCTGACGATCTTTTTCTAGGCTAGATACTTTCTTTCTGCATCACATTAATAACAGCTACAGTCAAAATAATCAATCATTGTCAAGATAATGCATGCAGATATCTACTCCAAAGAATAGCATATATCTTCCCTCAAATCAACCCAAGAAAGAGAGGACACATTTTCGAGTATCTCCTGTTTCTCACAGGAGAACTAATAATTGCAATGCATAGAGCTCTCATCAAGTTGGTCCAACCACGAGGCTTCTTGCTGATATTTGATTTCATAATCAGCAATTATGACCATTAGAATCATCGACCTTTTCAAAAAGACGCACACTACAAAATTTAAATTTTAAACGTCTTCATAAAACAATTAAAGCTTTCAAAACAGTTGGAAGCCCCACAAAATTTAAAATAGCATCAAAGCAAGAGGTCACACGTTCACAACTTTTGAAGCCCCTTATTCGCCTCTCTATTTATTTCACACACTTCAATCTTAGTCCAAACCTACGCCTGAAGGGAGCGTTGCAACATTTAAAAATACACCTTCATCTTTTAGCTTAAACTTTTAGAAAAATTAGCCGTGACCTCTCACAAAATTTTACAAAACCCATACTGCCTTGATAACTTGACAACTCCTACAAGAATATCTCAACACCACGACCTCTCTAGCATAACGAAGCTATCTTCAAATGAAATATATCCTAAAAATCTCATAATAGTCAGTTTTTGTGTTATTTTTAAACCATACACTATAACCCAAAGAACAGAAATTAACAAAACAGCACAACACTGCAGTCATCACTTAAATCATCTGGATAGTTTTATGTGACTCAAACGACGGCATTGCAGCCACCAGAGAGAACTATATTACGAAATTAGAGAGGACGCCACCGTCAATGAAAATGCAATCATAAAGTATCCACTAATCAGCTTTTGGACACCACCGCGTGCGCAGGCATGTAATGTCACACTTTCAGTATCGACACTTCACATGTCCTTGTGATGCCCTAAATGATAAAATTCTATGATGCTACCCGATCGCTTAAAATTGCAATTGCCGTATCTGACCAAAAAAAAAATTGCAATTGCAGTGGCAACTCAATGTCAAAAAGCTTCCCCGACTGGATATACATGAGACAGCTTATAACATGCACTGGAAATGTCAAATTGATAGCTCATAAACATTTTCATTGATAGCCAGAGTAACGGGCATAAGACTTGATAGAAAAATGTTCACCTCGTCCCGCAACAATTGCAGACATCCTTAAAGTAGACTTCTTAGAATAAGGAAAAGTTAAAAAAGTTCACGCAGGACAAATCAGCAATTCAAGCATGCAGATAAAATAAAAACGTCACCATTAGTGCATGAAAGTGATGCATACTTGTAGGTAGAAATTTCTGCTTGTAAATTTTCCAATTGCCTCTCCAGCTTTAACTCACTGGACCTCAACCTGAGAGCCTACAATAAGTTAAGAAAAAAATTCATTGAGGGGTAACCAAACATCCACGAAAATGCATGTACATTCACCAAGAAACTGCCATTCACATGGTAAGAAAATGCAAATCAATATAATTATTGACTCTGTATCATTTCATTAACACAAATACCGGCACAGCACATTATAATTTCATCGGGTCAGAAGGGGGAAAAAAGATGGCCCACTGAAATAACACCCAAATTACCTGACAAATTAATTATGTAGCAAAATCACTAGAAGGTCCTGACAGCAAGTACACCCAAATCACCAGACACAATGGGGTAAAGTTTTTCATTTTTTGGGGGTAAAGTTTTTCATTTTTTTGGGCCAAAAAAATGAAGGCAACTTTGGAAACCCCAAACAATGACGAAGGCATATCATAAAAGGTTTAAAGGAAAAAAATAGGTCTAATAGTGAAAAGAAAACCGTTCTTCTCAACTGCTATAGTTCACACTTTTTTCGGATAAATGCTTTAAGTTAAATATAAATCCTCCAAATGTCTCATGGCTTATCTTATCAGCGGAGAATACATAATTAAGTTCATGGTAGACACTTCTGATACCAAACAACGATTGGGAGGAAATTTGCTTCCACTGCAAGCTCCTTACCTTTTCTTCTAAGCCGATAACTTCGGAAGCCAATAGTTTGGCCCGTTCATCAGCTGCATTACATTCTAATTGTGCATTGGTATATTCATGTTTGATAGCCTCAAGCTCCACCTAGCAAATGCATGAAGAGAAGTTGCTCATGAATCAGCCATACCATTGCAAATATTAGCAGAAATTGTGCAGCCAAAATGCCTGGTCTACAGATAGTTGGGCAACCATCTAAAAACAGTAAGTGAGTAAACAAACACAGCAAGGGAAAAGGAAATTGAGTTCAGACTCATGGAATTTCTTCCAGAAATTTAACTGAGGACACCCATAAAAAGTCATTTCACTGAGGAACAGTCAAATAAGAGGTCATTAGCTGAACCATTTCTAAAGTGAAATGTAAGTTGGTTATGTATTGCACCATATCTGCATCACATAGGATTTTTGTCACCCCTCTTGATTACCATTGGCAAAACCTACAGTCAAAGAAAATCCTGTTGGAGGCATGTATCTCTTCCTAAAGTCCACATTTGACCCATAAGCTATCAAAAGTCCAGTTATAGCTCACTCTGGCTCAAGATACCTTTACCAAGAAAACTGCAGGATGTCAGCAACACTCAGTTGTGCATGTTTTTTAGGTTGACTTGCAAGATTGCTGGCATGTTAAATCGCATGTTTATGCACATCCACAAGAATTATCTGAGTAAAATAGATTATACATGTCTGATATATGATGCCACAGGAGTTAATGTATTGAGATAGAGAGATAGCCTTCTTTCATGATTAAGTTACAGAGAATTAATGTTCACGTAGATCCTTACCAGCTATTTCATGGATTAGAAACGAGGACATTATCTATTTCTTTTATGCTCTTCTCAGTTTTTTCATTAGCTCACTGCGCACGCCTATACTGAATCAATGAGATTCATCATCACCTAGTCAGGTAACACATCAAACCAAATATCCTTCAACAGCATTCCTCTCTACGTTATGGACGAAATCGAATCAACATCAGGCATCACATGTACATGAAATTAATGCATGATAAAAGTCAAACAACCAGAAAACTTTTAAATCATGGCATTGTGTAAGGGTAGAAGTACATAACTTCACAAAAACTTAAATTTTGCAAAAGAAAATACTAATGACAGATTTTTCATAACAGCAAACAAATGACAAAATACGGGTCCTTACCAGTCGTGCATTAATCTCCTCCTGTAACCTTTCCATATCAGCTTTTAGTTGGTTGACAACACTTCTCTGACGTACAAGAAAGAACACAAAATAACAAATAAATGCAAACTCACCATAATTTAAAACACCAAGCATCATGTTTTAAGAAGGATAAGAATGAAACAGTTCCTCAAAATGTGACACCTTGTAGAGTAGCTAGTAGTGCACCAGACAATAAGCACTCAGTCATCACAATTTTACAACCAAGCATTTAACAAGAACTCTCAGCTTAATATCCCAACAAATCAGTAACTCCACTTTCCCACACAAATTAGGACATGTGCTAAGCAACTATAAAGAAGCAAAGGGCTTGTGATTTAAATTCGTTATTTTCCATTCGCCAGAAAGGCCAAGTGCCTTTGTCACCAAGCTAATCTTCATTTTCATATCAGTTGATTGTTTCACATATGTATCATTCATATAACATACCAAGATGTCCATGAATGTAAAAATGTATCTTCATCATTTCATCCTCCACCTATTTGGCATGGTGTAAGCAAAGGGCATCATTGAGATCCTAAACTTTAGCAAATCCAAGAGATAGATCTTTAAGTCATAAATAATTCTAATTATACCCAAACAAGATCTTTAACATAGCAATATCCCCCCCCCCCCCCCTTTTTTCCTTTTTTCTCTTTCTTTCGCACCTAAAGGAGACCAAAAGAAAATAAAATGAGATTACTTAATACATCTTTAACACTTGTCTCTTTCTGTTGCAATAAAATCCTAACATTCCATAGGCTAACTATCAACATTAGAAAAAAAAAATATTGCAGATAATAAAATACCAAGAATTAACCAAACAAGAAGACACATAAGCATCAAAGTCGTAAGAATTGATATATTTATCACTGCTATTAAGGGAACCTGTTGGTTATAACTGTCTGTCAAAGAAGAATTGTCGGCTGCTAAGGATTCTGCCAAAGCACTTGAAGCCTCAAGAGCTCGTTGCAAGGAAAACTTTTCTTGCGTCAAATCTTCAATGTGCTGCATTGAATAGGTAAAGGGTATCACATTAATTAAAGTCAAACAAGTATTAATCCTAACAAAAGAAAAATTCGACTTTTCCAATCACTTGTTACATTCCATGGGTTTTCATGTTCATGCAAAAGCATGATGTCTGAAATCTCAATCCTTCCCTCACTCTATTCAAAAGCAGATATCCTCAACAATATGAATTAAGAAATTTTGACACATTGACTTCTTCTTTCTAAATTTTTTATAGGCAGAAATCATGGAAACATAACCTAGTCAAGAGTAACAAGTAATGCCACCTAGGCATGCAACTTGAGAGGTTAACTGTTAACATATTGTCAAGTTCTTACAAGCAATATCATAGTCCAGTTCGTGCCATTTTAAGCTTTTCGCTAAAGTTTGTCAACATGAAGTGACCCAGTATGTGATACCAAAAACAGGTTAAAAAGGCAGAAAGAAAAATGATATTGACACTTCTGTTCTGGGTTATGTGAGTAAATAGGAAGACAAAGGTACAGAAAGATAAATAAACATTACTAAACAACAAAGTACCGGAAAATTAGATAATAAATAAAAAAAGTAACAAGCCACCTGACACAAAAAGTCATGTAACCTAAAGCAGCAGTCGCTACAGCACCATATTCCTACTGTCTTCACAACCTAAAACTGTCCATCATCTTGCAAAAATTGGAACTAGTACAAGGCTCACATCAATAAAACCTTCAAAGATGCAAGACTAAAGTACACACAAAAGAAATGTGGGCAATACTGTCAAGTGCCTCCCCGGATCTCCCTTACAGAACGATACAAAAAACCACATTAAAAGGTGCGCATGTGGCTGATGATCGAGGAAGTTCAATTTAAGACTAAGTTTGGTTTGAAACTCAGGGCTCCTTTAGGACATACTATGCCAATGCAAAGATTTTAGTCTCGACACAAGTATCTACCTAATGCTGGAGCTGGACCAGCATTTCATTGCATTAAGCTCCTACCCTCAAATTTATTTAGTCTTGTGAATTATAATCCTATTAAGAAGTGATCATAGCTTGAATTAGATTGGATTTAAGTATTTAATAAGTGTTTCAATAATCATTTCCAGGGTGACACAAACAAATGTGAAAAAGCAAACACGCAGCATATAAGATGGGAAATGATATTGGAAGATCAAATGGCTGATGATCAAGGGAGTTTAGTGAAAAACTAGGTTCTATGGTTTTAACATTTAAAGTTATAAATCATCTATAAACACACATATTACACTTCCAGCGATAGATTCTCATTATTCCTAACTTAAGATGCATAAGTAAAATTTTAACAGTAAACTAGCACTGGTATGAAAAATTCACAGATAGTGTGCTGAAAAATACACACCAAAATATGAATTACATACGACATATGGTCAGCAACAAGCAAACAGTGCAACTGCATAGGACAAATAATAGAGGTGAATTGTACATCTTAACATACTGACACACCTTGGAGAGGATTTATCTATCGAACAATTTTCTTAATTCGTGGCAGATAAAATATTCAGGAAGGACAAGAAATGGGAAACCAAAACATGCTTTATCAACATCTATTAATTATTGGGACAAGGACAAGTCAACATCTTCTTTGAGACAACTGCTTAAATGCCTTTTTTTCTAGAATTAAGGACATAGCAAAAGAAAAACTAACTTTCTTGTAACAAAAAGAGAGAAAACCAAACATAAACCATTTGCATTGTTATCTGCATCCTAATAGCACCATAAGAGTACATTAAACCTAAAGACCACAAGAGGTTAGACATTGACTCGTATCAATTTAGGCCAAAATGTTGTCAACCAAATGATTGAATCTTAGCTAGAATCAGTTTGGAGGTTCATGTTTCCACACCTCAGATGGGAACTGAATCATGGAATCCAACAAATTTGAGCAATCTAAACACATTACCTGTTCCAATGCAGCAAAATCTTCGTTCTGTTTAGAGGTATAAAACTCGGTCCTGCTCTCGATGCTTTGCTCACTAGCACGGCTTTCTGAATTAAATGCAAAAGGTGAAGGACTAATGGAATGCATTGATACATCAGGTCCAGGTGATGTTCTTGGTTTGGAGAAAGGCCCTACATTCCCATCATTTGTATGACGGAAAGGGTTTGAATTTCCAGCATCAATACTGCTGAAGTTTAAGCTATTTCTCATGACAGGCTCCTCTGTTTCAACGCTTTTGGAAGGAAGTGATGGTGAAGATCTAGTTACATTAAGAGAATCAAGAAACGACGGGCGCGATCTTCGTGATTGTGATTCACTAACTGTCGAATATGGAGGAATATTGTTTGAGGAACTATTTATATCCGAATTGAAATCAGATGAAAAATCGCCAGATATCTGAGAAGTAACACTTTGTGTGTTAGGCAACTCATTGAAGATGCTACCAAGCTTCTTTTCTTGAAAATCAGATATCTTAGAACCATTGAAGCGTGCCGTATCAAACACTCTCAACCCACTCCCCGCAGGAGACCATATCGTGTTGGTAGCTGGTTGCACAGAGTCTGCCAGACGACAGCACAAAACAGTGTCGAATTTTTTTCTCATGATGTATACGTGACTGTTCAAAGTGCCTATCAGTAAAATTCACAGATAAAACAACAGAAAGAGAATACCTTCATTGTATATTGAACTTGTGTATGCACCAGGCAATATGTTGGCATTGCTGGGATTATTGGGTGAAACAAAGCTGCCCAAATTCTGGGGAGAGATATTTGCTACAACAGAAGAACCGAAATTTGCAGATAAAAAGTCATTTGAACTCCCACTATTTTCTTTCATCGGGGATTCTTCCTTCCCATGGAAACTAGAGCGGCCAGAACTGCGACCAATCTCCTGACTGGCTTGTGTAGATAAACCATCAGACTGGTCAGATGTAAACCCAGAAGTTGCAGCATACATTCGATAATCACTTTTCGTGTGATTATTCTCTTGGCCGTAGCTATAGCCAATTGGTCCATTAGACGCCAAGCCTCCATAGCCCTCACGTTCTTGGTATTCTCCCATTGTTTGTGCTGGATACTTCGAGAATGCATCATTTACACCCACTTGAAACTCCGGTAAGGAATGAACGTCACTGACAGAATTTTCCCTGCTTCTCTGGGAAAACTGAAATGGTTTTCTATCATCGTTATTATCTGCAGCAAAAAATTGATTATCGACTCCACCAGGTATATTAGACGATCTAACAGTGTCAGAATCTGCAAATCGCACAACTTCAGCATCCAGTGATTTTTTCTCATTAGTGCCACCATCAGAAGCATTGCTTTGGTTACTAGCGGCCTTTTTCGCTCGATCTGCAGCCTTTTTCTTGCGGAATTCTTCTAGCTGAGAAAGTTAAATTCACATTAGAAAACATTGATACAAAACTTCGTGCTTGAAATCAAAACACTATAAGCGCAAAAAGTTCAAAACATGTCATTTAGTACGGAGAGATGTTATTCCAGAAAGTCTGTGACATCTACAAAAAACTTCAGAAATAAAACTTCTTTCCGGGATCTTGTTAATCATTCTGGAAAAAAGAAAAGAATGACCCTTGGTAAGAGCACCCTTATGAAACCTCTTTTTTCCTATCATAGGTTGCTAAAAAGTTGGAAAACATCCAAAAATGCCTCTTGTGGGGGAATACATAAATTCGAGTCAAGTCAAACAAGTGAAGGCGTTTACTATGAACACAGTCCGAGGCTGCATAATCAGCTATCCTTAAGTTGCCCAACACAACATATGAAGGAAGAGGGAAAAGGGGATGCATGAAGAAATCATTTTTTTCCTCTTTGCAGCACAATGACTTCAAAGAATTCTTCAGGTCAAAGAATTCAGCAGGAACAACACTCTCTCCCTCTAAAGACTAATCAGCTAAACTGACAAGACATGGATCAATGGTTAAACAGCCACACTTTGCGAAATAAGGTCAAAAATCATCGCATACTCCAGCAATCACAGAGATACAAATGTTCCAAAGGCACAGCAACCCAAAATTTGAACAAAAGATCGAAAATTCCGAGAAATCTGCATCGGCAAAACTTTTACCCGGCGCTTGCCAGCTTCCAGATGCTCTTGCTTCCGCGAACTCGGCAGCACCTGAGCAGAGGCCATCCGAAACCGACGAATCCAAAAACCCTAACGAAGCACATTCAAAATCAACGCCCAATCCCCATTCCCCTCAAACTGCCCCCACCGCCGCCCGCCACAAGCCGAACCAAAACTCCGCAGAACCGCTCCTCAACGGCGAATCGGCGACCGAAAGCCAAGACTCCGGCAACCGCGCCCACCGACCAACGGCAGAAAAATCGAGATCGAGAGGCAAGAACCGGACATGCACCGAAATTGGCGGAATCGTTGAGATTCTTGGAGGATGAACAGTTCGAAATCGGATTGAACGAGAACTGGAAGAGAAGAGGAGGAGGAAGAAGCCCTGGAATTTAGGGGAAGAAATGGGGTCCGATCTGGTGGGAGAGAATCGTCGGAGGAGGAATTGTGAAATTCGAGAGTTGCAATTGCAGATCTCCCTCTTCTTGTTCTTCTTCTCTCTTTCTTTCTTTCGTGTTTTTCTTCTTGAGTTTTTTTTTTTTTTTTTT
>BCNH02000008.1:2611889-2655968 GCA_001662345.2 Metrosideros polymorpha var. glaberrima | reverse complement strand
GTTGGGAACAACCGCACAGGTCAACCTACAACCAAGCGGCTTAGTCCAGAAAGTCAAACGAGGATTACAAGAGACCGGAAGAGAAATGATTAAGAAAACATCATTGCCCCAAGTGAATATTGTCAGTAGCGAGTACAGGTAACGTGACAGGAGAAGATTACAAGAGCTAGCTGTGGAAGCTAGCAGTTTGGATTATGGGTCCAACGGCTATGACCCCCCTCAAAAGCTGCATGACTATGATATAATATATACCAAATTCTTTTTCTTGCTGGGTTTCATGTTTAAGTTATGCACCAGAACAGAAAGTTGATGACAACAGATATCCATTGCAATGGGAACCTGACCTGCTGCTCTCCATGAGAGCTGGTGTGAGTGGTTCTTGCCTCTTTGTTGCGTTATATAAGGAGCTACTGAGCTTGAGCACTTGAGCTTCCCTCCCTGCTTTGCTGAGGAGCACGAGGTTAGGTTCAGTCACTCATTCCTTATGCCCTTTTTTCTTTTCTGGGTGTGATCTTTGTAGATTTAGTTGAAAGGTGTGGATGGGTTTGTTGTATCTGCATGCACTTGGAGCTCTTTGTTCTGTTCCGCAGTTAAGGTGTTAAGTTGTGCTTCTCTCTGCTCAAGAACACAGTTTCTGCAAAATTATGTTCAAGTTGTTTCCTTTTCCCCCTGGGAGTTCACATTGTCTCTGCATTGGTAGATACGGGAGATTCAAATGTTCAACTGGGTACATTTTCTCTGGAGAGGATTTGACAGTCTTCCTATGAACTGAGCTTTTGGGTCTTCAAATTTTTATTTCTAGAAGATACTTCTGCTTTATCAGTGGGGGCAAGGAAAACCCTGAGTCACTAACATTCTGACCAAACATCATAAAGCCTCACCTTGTTGTTCTGTAGTGTATTTATCTATTCTTCTTAAAAGAATTTTTAGGCTTTTTCTGGTTTTTCTGTTTACGTTCTCAGGTAGCTTTTCACTCACATCATCTTCTTACTTGATTTACAGAATGGGTGAACCCGTGGGAGCAGCTAAAGCAACGATAGTAGATGTTGCAGCCATTGACTTAGAGATTGATCATCAAAGGAAGGAACCTCCGAGGTCATCGGAACCCAAAAGTGCGGCGTTCTCCGATGAAAGAAAAAAGTCCTTAGGAGCACGGTATTACTATGGCATTATCTTTCTGTTAACGAATCTTGTCGCGTGGTTCGTTCGTGACTATGGTCAGAAGGTCATTCCGGAGCTTCACTGTGAGTCACTGCTCTATCATCCTTGATATGCTGGTGCTCAGAAGGATCTTTGATTTCCATAATTTCCAAGTTTACATATATGTTTTTGCAGACATAAAATCTTGTGGGAGTGGGGGAATTGCCTGCTTTCAGACAATGGGAGTTCTCCGCGTGAGTCTAGGATGCTTCGTATCCTTAACATACTTTTTGCAAGCGAGCTCTGCCATTGTAGACAATTTTATTTCTCCCTTTACCTTGTTAATTCGTTTGTTGGAAGACTAAACTTCCCAATAGACATTGCCAAGGTTCATCACCTCGCAAGCGGTCGAGCTAATGGTTGATGAACTTCGCCTAACATCATGTACACTTTGACTTAATATGCTCCAGATGTTTTTCTTTTTGATGTTTCTCACTACGCTCAATACGAGAAAGCTCCATGACATCCGCAACGTCTGGCATTCGGGATGGTGGGTTGTGAAGGTCGTCATTTTGATGGGGTCAATGACAGCTCCCATGTTGTTCCCTTCAAATCTGATTCACTTGTATGGTAAGTTAGTTTGAGCACAAGTAAGGCTTGGTGAAACTTAACCTACCTTAAGATTATACTTTCTTATGTTCTGCTCCTTTACAGAAATGTAGCAATTGTATTACAGGAAGAGGAATCCAATTTTATTGCTGAAATAATTTACAGATCGTATAAAGATACTACCTACTAATCTATCTGAATAACAGCCTTCTATAATGCTTTTGCAGGTGAATTTGCTCGAGTAGGTGCAGGGTAATTCTCATCTCCTTTGATGCATTGATAAATTCATGTAACAAAAAATTGTAAAATTAAAAAGCAACAGAAACTGGAAACCACTACATGGAGCAAGAAAAAGTTTATATTTTGAGTTCTATGTAAGTTGGGTTCTGATTCTGAACATCAAATGAAGTAACTACACATAGATGATACATTTCATGGAGGATTATGCCTAAAAATCTCTCTGCTTTTCTCTTTACTCTTAGTCGATTCTCAAACATATTGAATCCCACCCATGACATCTTCCTTTAAAATGTAGAATATTTCTTGTGCTTCAGCTCATTAGCGTGATCCAGTTCATCGCTTGGTGGAATAATCACTGGATGCCTGACGGAGAAAGTAAGCGAAGGTATTCACTTGATAAAGTCATGCACTGGCTGCTTGTAGAAGCATATTACTACAGGAAAAGATATATCCCAAGTTTTGACAGCATTTATGTGAATGATAGCCACAAACAAAGAATCATTTGCCTTATGATTTATTAAGCCTACATCAGTGTTGCTTTCCTCCATTGTTCTACAACTTCAGCAAATAGTCCTATTAAATTTATTCGGCTTGAGTTCTGGGGCTTTCGCGTTTACTTTAATTCCAGTATAACAAGTGCCTGGATCCTGCAGCTGCTCTATTGGATTGGTGATGTCCACAATCTTTTATGTCGTGTCAGTAGGAGGGATTATCATGGTTTGCAAATTCTATGCTTCGGGACAGTCCCTCAACATATTCTTTATCACATGGACCGGCATATTGCTTGTAGTGATGTTGGTCATATCCTTGCACTCCAAGGTATGTTACACAAAGTCAATTGAAGTAATACGTGGTATATTTACATATATAAATGCCCAATTGCTGCTTCGATTTATAACCCATGTTCAGAAGCATTCTATTAATTATTGCAAGATCATTTTCAATTATTAGTAAGGTTTCAAACTTACTAGCTAGAACACTTGATGATACTTTTTGTTCTGTAACTGATGCATCTATAATCTTCACAAGTGAATTATGTCAAATAAACTAATTAGCAGATACTCATACTGTAAAACATTCCTCTGTTAATTTATTGCCCAGTCTTCGACTTTTTACTTGCTAGCAATTAGCAGAATGATTAAATTTGTGCTATTGGAAAATTACCAGAATAAGACGTCATGCCTTGTTCCTAAGATGCTAATGCATGTATGGCTAGTGCAGGTCAACAGAGGCCTTTTATCTTCAGGAATAATGGGATCTTACATTGTGTTCCTCTGTTGGTCTGCCATTAGAAGGTGAGAAAATCTTGTCCAAGTTTGCTGATTTTACACTGAAAGTACATATTATATCTCTCTTTTATCTAGTTTCATATGACTGTATTTTTTCTTGGAAAGAACCAGCATCATTTAATAGTACATGCTTGTCTCAGTGTTTGTTTTTCTTAATGGAACTTACACGAATATAATATTCTATTGCATGGCACTTGGTCATAAATGTTTTCCTGCAGTTGTAAATCGGCACATTCTTATGTTTTTTCAGTTGTTTCTTGAATGCACGAACGGTTAATATTTCCCCCTGTAAGAATAACTAATTTCATGTTTAGTGAGCCTGCCATACAGAGCAGCAATATGCAGAAGCAAGGGAGTCATCATGATGAGTTTACTATCCTGGTAAGTTCTGAATAATATAAATTCACTCAATTTTCTCTCGGTTACCTTTATTCTGTCAAAAGCGACAAATAATCATGTAAACAATTATACCACTTTCCATGATGTTTCTAAGAATCGAGGTTTTCATCCAGACTGATGTAAAATTTAATTATATGCTCTGAAAAGAAAAATGAATTCTCTCTTTATCTGCTTCTCATACTAAGAGAAGTAAAAATGCTACATTTGTTCTCTTGATAATCTTCTCATCGGTGCTTTCTTTGATTAATGATTTGTCATTATCTTGCTTCAGAGCTTCCTCATTGCAATATGTGCGATTGTCATGGCGACTTTTTCTACTGGCATTGATTCAGAATCCTTTCAGGTAAAATTTCTGTTCTCTTTCAGTCTCAACACTTATCAAGCTTCCTCATATCCCGACCAAATCGCCATTTTTAGTATCCTTCAAGGGTTGTTTTAAGCAATGATGCATAACTGTCATTGCTTTCCTTGTTTTTTTTTTCCCCGTAAGTGGTTGTTTCTTTGATAACTTTAATCTGGGAATGTAGGATCAGATGAAACTGTTGTTCGTGTTCTAAAGTCAACTCTGGTGTTTACATTAAAATTGCAAAGCAAAAATCAACTCCAGGGAAATGGAAAAGTCTTTCCACTTTTCAGTTTCATCTTTCCTTTATTTTACAAGAAATGCTTAATGCATCTTCTTTTTTCCAGTTTCGAAAGGATGAAGTTCAATTGGAGGAGGACGACATGCCGTACAATTACGGGTTTTTCCACTTGGTGTTCTCTCTCGGAGCAATGTACTTTGCGATGTTGTTCATCTGTTGGAACCTCGAAAATACCACCAGGAAGTATGAAAGCCTTGCTTAATCACTTGCCTTGTAAATTTCTCGAATTTGCGCAAACAATTTATGAAGTTGACTCTATGAACTAAACTAAGGTGGATCATCGATGTGGGTTGGGCGAGCACATGGGTGAAAATCATCAATGAATGGCTCGCAGCCACAATCTACTGTGAGTAGTAGACACATATTTTGCTTAGCCATCTCTATTTACTTCAGGTCATTTGATCACATCATAAGCCATACACAATCCAGTCACTTTTCATTAATTCACACGGCATAAGCTCGACCAATTCTGACTCACTCGAACACTAGTATCTATCAGTTGAAATGAATCAATGTCGAAGAAAGATATAGCTTAAGGAACTTCTTTTGAACAAAAAAAGCTGCGAGTTTTCTATGTATGTCTTTATTTCCTCTTCTGAAAGTTTTTGACATTGCCTATGCAGTGTGGATACTGATCTCACCGGTTGTAAGGCAAGCCCAAGTGATGGACCACGAGGAACCGCGAGAACACACGCAAAACTTGGCCACACCGTGAATTGACTTCATAGAGATGAGATATAGATTGATGTTGTAGCTGCATTATTCTTTCTCTGTACGCTGTATGAGTGTTAATTGTACTTAAAGAGCAGATGAATAAGAAATCGAGAGTTTCGATAGGTAAAATAAGGAATAAAAAGCCAGTGAACCATGGATTTGTTAAATGACCGAGACGTTTTCTACATTATGAACTTAAAAGAGTCGACGGTTGTGAAACACGTCTGTTTTGCAAAACCAGTAGCATAGCATTGTCCAAGTCACAATGCTAGTGTGACGACTTAAGGATCAATCTAATTAAAAGATGAGATCTGGAATTACTTTGTGATTTTAATTATTAGAAGATAGCAATGAGTATAAGAAGAAACAGCACTAGAATTATCATTGCTGTCCGAACTAAAGCTTGGAAAGGGGTCGTTCTGTCCAGGCTTGGCGACGGATTTTTGCTGTTAAAGTAAACGTGAGGACTAAAAACTGCATAGCAAAAGCTTTCTATTACTAAGACATGTTGCCTACCCATCCAAAAGATAAATATGCTAACTTGGATTAGCTATACTTGCCTCCCATGGAAGATCTGTCAGCATTTGATATGAAAAATTCAGTACATAATGTTGAGGATTAGATGGGTTTTTGTGCAGTCAAAGTCAAAGGTAGAGGCTCATATTCTGATCAAGTATGACCTGTTTTGGATACCACCCATCTGGTCAACTCAGCATCATACTTTGTGGTGAAAGGCTAAGCAATACTGCAAATAGTATCTGCCACACTATAGCTAACCCTGGACCCAACCACTTCACTTCTTGGCTGCTCAAACAACTCCAATTTCTTGAGGTATCCCTCTATAAAGACCAAAAGTCCCTAATGTTCTCCTGCACCTTCAGTTTGAATATCATCATTAAACACACATACAACCACAGCTCAGAGCACTTTGATCAAATACAAGATGACCCACAAATCATCGGTAACCTCGATTATGTTCATGATGGTGCTGATCGGAGTTACAGGCTCGTCGGCAATAGCGGCTTCGGCGGGCCAGGGCGGGACTGAGCCGGCCCTCGAATTGTACATGCATGACATTCTTGGGGGAAGCAGCCCCACAGCTAGGCCCATAACTGGCCTGTTGGGCAGCATTTACGGTGGCCTAGTTCCCTTTGCAAAGCCAGTAGGTTTTCTTCCTCCAGAAGGGGGTGTGGTCATTCCCAATGCAAATGGTGCAATCCCTACAGTCAATGGGCTCAATGGGATTCCTCTAGGGACAGGCCTGGCAGGGACCCAGTTTGCTGGGACGTCCATCAACGGCCAGATCCCTAATGGCGTCCAGACCCAGTTAGGGCCCGATGGGCTGGGCCTCGGGTTCGGCACGATCACCGTCATCGACGACTTCCTGACCTTGAGCCCTGAACTGGGGTCGCAGTCCATTGGCAAGGCCCAAGGTGTGTACGTCGCAAGCTCGGCTGACGGGACCACACAGATGATGGCCTTCACGGCCGAGTTCGAGGGCGGCGAGTACGGGGATAGCCTCAACTTTTACGGGGTGTTTAAGATCGGGGCCGCCCTTTCGAAATTGTCCGTGACAGGGGGGACCGGGAAGTTCAAGAATGCGTGTGGGTATGCAGAAGTGAGGTCGCTCATCCCATCAGGCCAACACGTAATCGACGGCGCGGAGACGCTGTTGAGGATGACCGTGTATTTGAGGTATTGAAAAGACCGTATCGAAGTGGACGGTCCAAGATTTGTTCAGACAAACAGCTTGATTTTCAAATTCCTCTTTTCTGGCAATGTAAAGCAACGATTTGAAATTGTTTGCTTCAGTTTTTCTTTTCCGCATTAATCCCAGAAGTGCAAAGTCCTGGTTTGATCGATTGGTCTTCAGCTGAACCATTGAATTCTGTTCATTTGAAAGTTCATAATTTCAGGCGCCTACTGTCGACCATAAATCATGTTAAACTCTGCAACTTGTGCTGCATCAAGCCAAGTTCTACACATCAAAAAGTAATGTTTTTTTTTCCAGATTTGACGAAAATGGACCGACTGAAGGACTTGCATGAAAAGAGAGAGAGAGCAAAATCTCATGGGAACCAATCCTATTAAGAAGTGTAGCTCTTCTTTCCTTTCTTCTAATAAACCTATCAACTTTTCTTTTTAATATTTTTTTAAAATTAAGTCACAAGTTAAACTTTATATATTTATTTAATCCCTCAACCTGAACTCCATAATTCTCACTTCTCCCTTTTATATATATTTATTTATTTATTTTTGCACTCCTAATTTTAAACATTTACATGATATGTGATGACAGCTAAACAAAGAAAGTTTGCAATTTTTCAATGCACTTTTTTTTTTGTCAGATTTTTTCAATGCATTGACTTACATACTTTGTGTGTTACGCGTAATCGATACCTTGAAAATCGCAATATTCAATGAGTAACACCTTTTTGTAATGAAGTATCCAGATTATCCAGTTCATGTAATGCCACTTAAACTTAGAATTATTTCGAGTATCAATCACGAAATTAGAGATCCGTTAATGAAATATTTTGAAACACTTGTTGGGCATATTTATGAAAAGCATTACTATTCTAAATATTAATTACACATATATCACCAAGAACTAGTGTATTGAAAACAGCAATATTCTTTCAAAACCAAGCTACTTGACAAGTATGATATCCCAAATAAAAGAATGAAAAGAAAAGAAAAGAAAAGAAAAGAAAAGAATAAAAAAACTCTTTTCAAATATCGAACAAGAACACCCCCACCAATTCTTGATCTACCATTGTCACTGTACAGGACATCTTTCTCTCTCTATCTCTCTCTCTCTCTTTCTCCATACAGACAAGAGTGATCCAAACCTGCATCTTTGTAAGAAATTTTGTAAGAACACGAACGTATCGGCAAACCCAATTGAAAGATCGAAACAATTTACAGGTTGCTTCGATCCGACAATGCAAAACTCACCACCGTCGCCGACCGCCGCAACCACCAAGGACCACCAGACCAGAACCACCCTCTTCATCATCCTCGCCGCCTCCTTCTTCTCTCTCCTCTTCATCCTCTCCCTCTCCTCCTCCTCCTCCCAACCTTCCTCCGGCCCTCCCCGCTCCGACCCGTTCCTCTTCCCCAACACCCAATCCCACCGCACTGTCTTCCCCACCGACGACTCCCCAGCACCCTCCGTCGCCTACTTCATCTCCGGATCCGCCGGCCACTCGGGCCGGATCCTCCGCCTGCTCCACGCCGTCTACCACCCCAAGAACCACTACCTCCTCCACCTCGACCGGCTCGCCCCCCAGGCCGACCGCGACTCCCTCGCCCTCGCCGCCCAGTCCAGTCCCGTCTTCCGCGCCGCCCAGAACGTCGACGTCCTCGGCAGGGCCGACTTTGCCTATCCGAAGGGGTCGTCCCCGATCTCCGCCACGCTCCACGGGGCCTCGATACTGCTCCGGCTCGCTCCGCGTTGGGATTGGTTCGTCAATCTCAACGCTCTTGATTACCCACTCGTTACTCAAGATGGTGCGATTGTTAGCCGGTTTTGATTTTGTTGGGTTTTGAATTTTACTACTTGTTGATTGGTTATTGAATATTTGCTGTCGGAGTTGCAGATCTGCTGCACATACTGTCCTACTTACCCAAGGAACTGAATTTTCTGAACCACACCAGTTACATTGGATGGAGAGAGTATGATATAGCTCACTCTCTGGACACTTTCTTACATTGGTTATTGCTTGAATTCTTTCTTTTGGGCGAAAATGTGTAGCCTTTTGAGCTTGCCAGTGATTAGAAGTTTTCTGGTTTTTTGTTTTTCAGGTCTAGGAAGTTGAGACCAATCATTGTCGATCCGGGTCTTTATCTCTCGGAGAAGACTGAGATGTTCTATGCTAGTCAGAAGCGCGGTTTGCCTAATGCATACCGGCTCTTCTCAGGTACGCACTTCCATTGCACATAAAAAGCAAGCCATAATCAGTAAAGTAGGAATAATCGTTTGTTGTGAAAACCTGGATCGACTTCAGGCTTGTGGAAATGACTCTTTTTTTTGCGTAAGTTCCTGGAGATTATTCCAGAAATCCAAGTTCTGATGTTGCTTACTCAATTTCAATTTATGGGACCACCTTGGTTGCATAGTGAGTGAAGCCAACTGTTTGTACACCAGCTGTCATGTGTTGTAGATTGATTGCTTGCCCTCCTATTGCTGGTGTCAATCTTCACCATAGAATTGGGACATATCAGTTGGAATGTTGTTCAAAATGACAAAACGTTTTAGAAGAAAGATATTGGTCAAGGTGGTTCCTTTAACAGCTGGAATTGGTATTTCTACTTTCAAAGTGTTGTTATGTGCAATCAAGTGCTAGTGGGATAGGAAGTCATGGCTTCCATGGAGTGGGGTGGCCTATATTCTGTTTAAAGAATTGGAGCTCCTTAAATAAGAAGCTAAGTTTAGGTGTCCATTCAGTTCAGTATGAGAGAGTTATGCAGTATGTTTGACAAGTCCTTTTGCCATTTCAAACTTTAACTGTCAGGATAATGCTTGGTGTCAAACTCAGTTGGCTTTTATTGTGTTCGAAAGATGCTCACTTAATGGACTTACTCACGAAGTTATCGTTTGCTTAATTTGAATAAATAGAAAGAAATGCTAGCTTTTGTAGGATAGAAATTCTTCAAATGAATGCAGGGAGTTAGCCATTTGGTCAGTGATTTGCTCTATGGAATGCTTTACCTGTTTGTTGCAGCATTCAGCCATTAACTGGGTAGACAGAGCTAATTGTTTTCTATGCCTCTTTGTTATTTTGCTATGTCTTTTGTCTAAAATTTCAAAGAATCCAACCAGAGAGATGTGCTATTGTTTGTGCCCTTTTCATTCTGCATGCTCCTGTGGCTAGGTTGGAGTTTTTTCAATAGTTTCATGTGGTTCGACATTGCCTTTTCAACAGATGGCAAATGGTGTTCTTCTCAATGAGAGGTGGGATTTAGAACAAGGAATATTAGTCTTAGTTTGCATCAAAGAAAAAAGAAACACAAGTTGCACAGCATTACATAGCATGAGTGATTTCCTATGCTTTGTGACCCTTCTCCAACGTTTCTCTTTCTTTTATCCTTGGGAGTTTAGCGGTGACAGCGCCAGCATTTCAATCATTAGAATTAGTTTGCATCAGACTCATCTAAATTGCCCATCTGATTATGTAGCTCCCTTTTGATGACTAGAACAGTTCCTGCTATGATTATAAGTTGCTAGCATGAAGCATCCTTATTTGTTCATGACAATTTTGTTTTTCACTAGTCATAAAATCTTATTTTCTTTTGCATGGGAATTTTTCTTTCCAATTTAACATAGAATAGGCATATCATCCACCATGAGCGAGCATATTATTCAAGAGAGACAATAGGGAAGCTGATACATTAATATATATGTATTGTCCCTTGATGAAATAACTTTGCCACTTCATGGTTCATTGTCCTTAATGTGTTTTAACTGTGTGTAGGAGAGTGAATAGCTTTTATTTTTCACTTAAGATCTTTTTGGAGAATAAGTACTTTATAACCCATTCAACTTTTATCTTTGTGCATAGATCATCTGATGAGATTATGTTTAGCATTGCTTGTCCGACCATAATTATGTGGAGATGTCAAATTAGTCTTCTTCAAACTAGATTAAAACAGCCAGTTCAACCTGTTGAACCAGGAACGAGATTGTTTATTGGCCCATTGTGGTCAAAACTTGGAATGAATCAGGGTTTGGGTGCGGTTAAACAGGTAAACCGGTCATCCAATCTGCTTGGATGGGTCTTGGTTTTTTAAGAAGTTTGAGTGGCTTGTGGAGGGAATGGTTTCAACCCACATCTAAACTTGTCAAATGGGTGGGTCGTGTCGAAAATGGTCCGGCCCAAATTGACCTGTTTTGACCATTTCCATTCAATACAAATTTAGTGACCCATACTCGACCCAACTCATACTTGATCCACCTATGTTGCTAAAACACTTCCAAATTTGATCAGATCTAGGAAAATTCATACCTAAACTGAGGTGAGAGCACGAGATCGAGTTAGGGCGAGAGATAGTGAAGAGAAAGTTATAGAAGTGGGTTGGACCTAAATAAGTTGTGAACCCATTTAACACCTATATTATTTTGGGCTTTATCATCCTAAACTCATCTATGACCCATTTACTAAATGTAACTAATCCATATAACAAGTTAGCCAATCAAATATGGATTAAGAAATGGTTTATGACCCATTGTGACACAGGTCTACCCACACCTTCTCTCTCTCTCTCTTAATAATTTAAGGGCATGTCCATAAGTAGCCGGCTATTAAGAACCCATCGGTATGGCCCCTCAGTTGAATATGAGTTCCCCAAAATAGGAAGCGAACCCACAATCATCAGTTTCTTAGCTGAAAGCATGGGAATGCCCTTATCAAAGGGTCAATCTCAGGGTGGGTCCCACACCCTATTATTGTAAGTCCAACTGGCCATTTTGTTATTTCAATTGTTTGTAACTAAATGTTTGTAGCCCTGAGTCCTAGGGAGTGAGCTTCGCCCTCGTAGTTTTGCACATCTCCACCATATTGGCTGGGATAAATTATGTCATTAATATATATTTTAAACAATATATAATTGCGTCATCAACCTGTGGACTGGTGGGTCCTACAAGTTCACCCACCAAAGGCGCTGATCTTGATTTTACTCTACTCAGGCTTCAAAAGGATGGTCATAACGACATCTTGTATGCCAAAAGTTCTAAGAATAGACAAATCGTAAACTGGATAACTATCTCTGATTTGCACTTTTGGTCATAGTCATCCAACTTTGCTATTTATTTCATGTAGGGCACTACAGTTCTAATAATTTCAGTTAAACCATCAAATAGTTGACATTCCTGTCAATGAGCCGCCGGATAAATGATGTCATGTGATCAAAAGTTGATTGACCTATGAAGAAAGTTGGACTAACATTGAACGAACTCAGAAAGTGAAGTGAACTGAAAGTTTAGTGACTTGATTGAACAAATTAAAACTATAGTGACTTGTTACATGAAACTAGCGAAGTATGGGGACCAATAGGAGTAACTTGCCTGACTTACATTCGTTTTACATACCCTATAGCTGTTGTACTTGTTTGTTTGTGTTACGTGTTACAGACCATGAAGTTGCCTGCTATCAACCGATTCAGTTGCTGCAAATTCATGGTCTAGCGGCCTCATGTAATCCGTTTGCCTAATTTAATCTATATGCATCTTGCCACTTACTGTAAAATTATCTTCTTTGTGTACCTGGCAACTATCTCCTTTCTGTGTATGCATTTTGGAACTACAGCTCCAAGTAAGACTAATAATAAATTCTCTGTCTTCCCTACTTAATTTGTATTTTTGAATTCACATTTGCATAAACTTAAATATGTGGCTGTCATCTTAATCATAATAGGTACCATTTCTGCTTTTCACTGGCGAATTCAGCTCTTGTGCATATTTAATGGATAATTACAGTCGATGAGACTGAATCCTTCCTCATGTTACCTGGACAACTATTTACAGTACATTAGTGAAATTTCAAAGCTTCATTTGCATTCTATTATGTTGTCTCTATTTGTTTATTTATCCATATTGGTGAGTTAAAATTGGCTTCTTCTTCAGTTCAAGTAGTTTATGAGTTCTTTCATCATCTTGCTACTCTCTTTTTTTCTTTTTTTTTTGGGCTGCTAAGTGTTTAAATTGTCGCAATTTTTTGGTACTTTTGCAACTATCATTGCATAATTAAACTGAAACTGTATTTTTCTCTCTCACAGGTTCAACCTTTGGAATTTTAAGCCGTAACTTCATCGAGCACTGCATCCTGGGAACTGATAATCTCCCCAGGACTCTCCTCATGTATTTGTCAAACACGCCTTCGTCCCTTTCAAACTACTTCCCCACCGTACTATGCAATTCTCGTCAATTCAATCATACCGTTGTAAATACTAACTTACAATACACTTCTAACAAATCCATGAAGGGGGGATATCCTGAACTAGATTCGAATGACTTTGACAATATGATAGAGAGCGGAGCGGCCTTTGCCTCCTCATTCCCAACAGATGAATCGGTTCTTGACCGGATCGACCGAGAGATTTTGGGGCGCTATTCTGACAAAGTAGTGCCTGGTGGGTGGTGCTTGGGTGAATCTAGAAACGACACCTGCTCAATATGGGGAGATGCTAATGTATTGAGGCCCGGATCTGGAGCAAGAAGACTGGAGAAGTTTTTAGTCAACTTCTTGTCCAACGGTACTGTTCTGTCTCAGCAGTGTGTGGTGCTCGATTGACACAGTCCCACTTGTAGAAGTTGTCAGAAGAACCTTGGGGGCCAAATTTTTGTGACTGAGATTCCTGGATCTGCTGAACTTAGCTAGCAGTCATGGCCATTGGCGTTCTACCAAGATTGATGACATCAATCAACAAAGGCATGGGAATTGAGAGGATGGTTGTAGCCAACCTCATTTGGTGGGAAAGGATTGGTTTTCATTCTTGTGATGTGAAATTCCACTTGTTCCACTGCCACGACTTACCAGTTCAGCCTGTGGGAGGTGGATTTCTGTGCAGATGTTCCGATCCAAGGAATGAGGACCACGGTGAGCTACGCTTTGCCCTTTTCATACTTAGGTGCTTTGCTTTGAGAGATTAAACTTGGAACATCCTTGTAAGTTAACATGAAGCATTGTATGAAGAGTGGTTGCTTGCAAGAATATGCTCTTTTTTCCACTTGGTATGCAGTGAGTTTATCTTGAGGCTTATCACTGGTCTTCATTTGCTGGATTTAGAAAGATAGGATTTTTCTATTTGATCAGATGTCAATGACATTGTTGTCATATTCAACATTTTTAAGTGCATGAATTGTTTCACCAAATGGTTCTAGCGGTATAGGATGTTGCAGTTATTGGGTTAAGTGCATATGGAGTTAGATCTTATACTAAATCCTAGAAGAATTTCTAATTGCTATCTTTTGGAAGGAGAAATTGCGTTTAAGAACCTGTGGGGTAGATTTGGAATGACAACTAGCCATGGAGTATAATCTTAGATGTAAGTAAATCAACTAGCCTGAAGATCTGTAAATTCCTCTTTTTATTTATTTATTTAGGGAGGTAGCTTTTGAATGCTTTAAGGAAAAGAAGATATACATTGTACTATTTCATCTAACTTTCATTCAGCAGATTGTGATGGCAATCCTTAAGCTTCTTCTTATAAGAAACACATAATTTTTATTTTTGGAAATCTCTGTTGGGTATAGTAGATGTGGCAATATGATTGAAAACCCATTTTTCAACTCTATTTTAGTGAGTCGGGTCGGGTTGAATATGAGTTACTTAAAATTTTAAAAACAGGTCAAGATGAATTTGAAATATCAAAGCCTAACCCTATATAGATGTATATGAGTTTGCACCAGATCCATATTCAACCCATTTGGATTATTAGCTCAAGCCCAAAAAATGAAAAAAAGAAAAAGAAAAAGCAGGGTTACACATATTATTCTTATCAGATAGCAAGTATTTTCCTTAGATAGGGATAGTTTGGGCCATCCATTGCATTCGCTGATATTGGGAAACTCCACTAAAAAAATTGGAGTTCTCTTCTTGTCTAACTCCGAACATCCGTTCTTTAGATGGTGAAACGGACATTTTCCAATATGCTGAAGCTCCGGGCAAGGGACACGACTCGCCGCCGTTGCTTGCCAAACGAGGGCCGTCATTGTCAACCGTCGCCCGCGCACTGTCACTGTGCCCCATTGCTCATCGTCGCCATTACTCGTCCCTTGAGCACCGCAGCCATCCTTTGTTATCGATTTTAGATCATGCTCTCTCTCTATCTCCCCCACTCCAAAAGACCCAAAACCTCTCAGATGGGATGGCGATGTGGGTCTTGACCTCCAAAATTTCTGTTAGGGGATCTCCACCCGATCCGATGACAGCGATGAGCTAGGGTTGAAAATGCTACAGCCTATTGAGGGTGGCAGTGCGGCGAGGGTAATCTTGACGTGACAGAGTGACGCTACGCAAAGGAGGTGGCGTCCAAATGCTGATCAAGGAAGAAGACGACACTCTTGCAATCTCACAAGGAGACTACTGTTGGCTAGACTTGCTGCCAAGCAGAAGGGTTGTCTTCTTGCGTTTCAAAATCTATTTATTTTTTCCATCCTTTAGGAAATTAGCTTTTTAACTTTTATGTTTTCATATTAATTTTTTAGAATCATTTTTGCCACTTAAGTGAATCATGGGATTTAAAAAAAGGTCATTTCAATGTCGGAAATCTATTAGACCTCACATCAACGTCGTGCTCGTGCTTGAGCGTCGAGCTTGTGAGGTCTTGCTCGAGCTCCCCCGCGGTTTTACGTCGACAATGAGGCAGTGGTGATGGCTCGCAAATGATTTCTAGAGCTGATCTGCATTTTTCAAGAGCATCTATATCGATCAAACTTCTTCCCTTTTTCCAATTTTTAGATTTTTTTATATTGTTTTACGGGCAAGTTTTTTGTTGGTATTTGTTATATTTCCTTATTTTCTTTCTTAATGCTACTACAAATCTTTACGAGTCCGAGTATTTTCAGATATTTTAGTGCTTATGAGAGTGGAAATCTATGTCATATATAACTTTCCAGGCATGATCTTTTCTGGTAAATTATATTAAATTTCTAGCATTGGGAGAATCAACATGAAGATTTGTAACTTCAACTCAACCCATCCATAACCCGACCTTTCGAAACTGTCCACCACGATTTCACAGTTCTCATGTGCCACACGAAGTCTTAGCCCACAACCTGACTTGAGCTCCCTCACCAACTCCGTGAGCCGGTTCAAAGAGTTGTTCATTCTTTAGAGGCAACAATCTAAGGGGAAAATTTACTTAGAATTGGAGCCCAAGTCGGATTGGGTATGTGTTGGGTCTGGGTCGGGTTTCATATGTATTGCTAGAACTATATTTCATTAAAAAAAATGGATAAAATATTTTTAACCTGACTCAAAACCGACTTGATCTACCCATTTGACGCGCTTAGGACAAAGGCAATAATGTCAAGAAAGAGAGAGAGAAAATGACAGCACATCGATACAAACATGTCTAATTGTCTATTGAAATAAACACAAAGAAGGCACCCATTTAACACGAAATCAACACAACACCAGTTTTTAAGGTCTCTTGAAAAATCTAAGTTTAGGATAGAAACGTCTAACCCCCACGATAGGTGTCGAATTTACACATAAAGGTTGCATTTAGTAGTTCAAATTTGAGTCGGAATAAATCCGGATATATCCGGACAAAATACTGAATAAGAAATTTGTGACAGGGGTTGGACCTAGATTGGATAAAATAATTTAAAAAATAACTTAACAAACCCTATTATCTTCCAACATTGAGTGATGAAGTGCTGCATATGATATTGCTTCATTGGCCACTGGCCACCAACCACCACCATGATTCAAATTTAGACGACCAAACGCAGCTAAAAAGATTCAAATAAGAGAGAAAAAAAAAGAGGAGAAGAGAGCGGAGAGAAACCCTTCACATTTCTCAACTATGACTCGTACAATCTCCCTCAAAAACATCTACAGCTTAGATAAAAGCTAACATAACCACTCAACTAATGCATGTCTCCAAAGACCTTTATGCTGCTTAAACACGATAAATTTTCTTTAAAATAATAGTAAAACGAAAATTAATTGTTGAAGTATCGACAGTAATTTTTATTTTATTTTATATTAGAACAACAACGAGAGTTTAAAATTATTAAACATAAAGTTTTTTATATGAAACACCACATGTATGCCCCTTATTTTCAAACACAGTTTTCTTTCATTATCATTGTTTGATTGAGCAGTTATAATTTGAAAATTGACCAATTATCCAAATCAATTGCGATGAATGTGGGTAGTCTAAATAAAAAAGTACGAAGGCTTAGTTGCTTGGCCAAGAGGGTTGCCTCGTTGCCGTCCTCACCATGTCAAAGGCGACTCTCATAGAAGGCATGTGATCCTTACTTGAAGGGTTGAGAGGTTCCAACCTCGAAGTCCCTTTGTCGCTAAAGCGACGGCATTGGAGTCTGTGATTGTCGTGATTGTTACAATCAGCCACACTTGCATCGTCAACCCTTGAGGTGCGTGTGATAATGTTCTTACTTGACGAAAGCATTTGATTGCACTAATAGAGCAACTCGGAGGGACCAAATTGCATAGAAAGATAAAAAAAAATACTGAACAACAAGTCTCACAAAATAACCTAGGTCGGAGGAATTAATAAAAAGAGAAGGTCCGATGGACAGCACGTGACACGCACGTCCTCAATTAAGAGTCGGTCAAGGGAATGTGATTCGACCCGGCCAGACATTGCATCCGACCACATGGGTAACGTGCGTGTGGGCCCTCTCACTTGCGACTCTCCCAACCCAATTGCCCGGTGGACCCCACCCCCAACCCCCCCACACGTCTAATCAATTATATATTATCAAGCCCCTCGTAGTCCTCGCTTTCTTTTCATTTTCATTTACGTGTCATTTATAATTATGAAGCCGAAATTGTATTGGATTTCACACATCAGAAGTTACGATTCCTCCTATTTTCTGATGTGAATGTGATCGACGCGGTAGACCTCACTCTACATAAAAGGGGGACAACATTTATAATGAAGAATGTTCTATAGACATTTATTAATGCTATGTAATAGAAAAAGTTTCAATTTTCAATTACTCAAAGATAAGCAAATTGGGTATCTTGATTCATAGCAATAATTATATTTTTCACGCAATTATTCTCTTGTATTCGTATATATTTTAAGAAATGTTTTCTCTACGGAATGATCTAAAATTACTTTAAATAGGGTAACTTTATGGTCCGAACATAAACTTTGTGTGTATGACGTGTCGAACTATTCATTTGATTTGGATTTTCTCAAATTCGGTTGTTCTATTAGGTAAATAAAATCTTATTCTTTTTCCAATTTAAAAGTAGGAATTTTAAGTGATTCAACTTTGGAGGCCTTCCATAAAAGCACATATCATCGGCGCCACGTGCGGAGTCCGAGTGGGTCAAACGGTTTCCAAAAATTTCAAAAGCCTCGTCCACGTGGCGCGACGGCATTGGCCCTGTTACGTGTCCCCCCTTGCATCCGAACGAGCATCGTTGAGATCGTCTCATGCGTTTGGTCGTTCCGACGCTTCCGTGAGCGGCCCGCCTCAAACTCCCTCGGAAACTCACCCCGCTCTCCCACCTCTGCCCTCGCCTTCTCCGCTTAATTGCGATCGTGCCACCCGCCGGAAATGGTAAGAAAATCTCCCCGCGGCGATCCCGGTCCGAGGTAATCCGACGCGGGAACCGAGCCCACAGTAAAATTACCCGTTGCGCCCGCTCCTGACCCCACGATGAATCATCTGATTACCTCTACGTGGGACCCAATCAGTGCAATGTCCTGTTTTCCCATTTTCCCACACACACGTCCTCCAAACCTCACGATAATTTTCACACGTTAAATAAATAATGAATTCGAGAAATAGCTCCATATTTGCTAATGTAAATTAGATCCGATTTTTTTTTTCAGCCGTGCCATGTCATATTTAATGTATTGTATATGTAAAGCGAGCAGTGCTGATCGATTGTTATTACAATGCGTAGTCCGCGTCGGTTGATAAAATCGTGATGGTGCGAACAGTTTGGTAAATTTAGTGTTACTCCCGAGTCTCGATTGTATCGGATAAGGCCTAGAATTCTTATTCATACCGGGATTAGGAATCAACCTTTTTTGGTAACCGGATCAAGACTATGCTCATAAAGGGCACACGATTTTTTTCCTTATTTTGCTAATTAGCGGATTGATAGGGTAAGCCGGGTGCACAGGAGATAAAGCTGTCCGACGTCACATACTGTAATTGCCCTTCTTACGTTATAAGGAAGCGACCCGAAGAGTAAAGAAACGTTAACGAGGCCAAAAAAATCGACATCCATCCCGGGACAAAAACCAAAACGAGTGGGGGGGACAAAAAAAAAAAAAAGGAGGAGAAGGGGAAAAACCAGAGCTTGACCATCTTCCGATAATAATACCCCGAAGAGAGAGAGAGCAGCCTCTCTTCCCCCTTTCTCTCTCTACAGGACAAAGGGACTCTCTCGCCTTCTCTCTCTCTCTCTCTCTCTCTAGAGCGACCCCGTTTCGAGCGAGACGTTTGTTTGCGCTCCCCTCCCTTAAAGCGATTATGGAGTCTCTGGGTTTCATGGAGGACCTCCTTGACTTCCCCGACTTGGGCGAGGTCGTCGACGAGGAAGACGACCTCGGCAAGAGCAGCTCCAAGGCCACCGCGACCTCGTTGTACGACTCCGCCAGCCTCGACGATTCGACGACCCCTTCTCTCCCTGTAAGTCACCGCCGCTCACCGTCTTTACTCGAACGTGGCCTTAAAGTTCCGATTTTTAGCGCCGGCCCGGGCGGTCCCGGGTGTTTCCTGGGGTCCCCTCGGCCGGACCCGGCGCGACTCGGTCCCGACTCGGCCGACTCGCGCGCTGACTCGGTGCGATGTTGACTCGGCCGAGTCTTGCCGGGCGGCGATTGATTGGCGTGTGATATTTTAGAATAAGGAGAGGGAGAGATGATTCGTGCATTAGCTCCGGTGAAAGGACGGCTTTGCCCCTCGCTTGGCAGCCCACGTGGCGCGGGGCCGTGCCTTTCCGTCGAGGGCAAATTCGGGATTTCGCGGAAGTTGACCCATAATGGGCTCTCCCCTTTTTTGTATTCTTGCCATTATGCTGAGCTGTTGGTCATGATTTTAGGGTTGCACCTAATAAATGGACCCCCGAGCGAGCTCTACTTTCCGTTCCCAACGCTCGAAAGTCATAAATTTCATTAAAGAATATGAAAAAAAAAAATAATAATAATATCATATGAAAATGAACTGGTCATTTTAATTTGACAAATTGGAACCACTCATGGTGACAGTTGTTATATATTCCAATCTTGTGACATGGATTCTCTATGTTCATATGTCCACTGTGGAAACGCCACCTTGCTTGTCACAAGCAATAAGAAACCAATTTGAATCATTAGTGGGTGCGCTCTTTCGTGAAAGTTTAGTATCCCATTAGCCCGCTTTGTTGACTTATGGGTGCAACAGATTTGTTCGGACATCGATGCCTTCTTTTCGACGCGTCATGACCGCCTCGTCAGCGCCCGATCCGGACAATCTGCAATAACAATCTAGCGATTCCTTAGGGAGCATTTGGCGACCAGGATGTAGAGCCCGGTTAGGTGGACGGATTAGGTGCGGGTGATGACGTGGTGTGTCGGAAGTAGGTACCGTGGACGGGTCTGTAGGTGCGCAACAAACTCCGATTGTCATTCACTTGAAGGAATGGGCCAGTTTTGTTGCTGAATTTATTGGGCTTATTCATACAACGTGATCATCGAATGTTCGTGTACTTGAATTGTTACAGAGTCATTGTCACATCATCTTTGTGAAATAGAGTTTTATTAGTTTGATACAATGGACTGGATAACTTGGGAATCTCACAGTTACCATCAGTTATCTTGATTGAATTATGCTCACAATCTTTTTGCGTGGCAGGAATTTGGGGAGGAAGAATTGGAATGGATATCGAACAAGGACGCGTTCCCATCTTTGGAATCATTCGTCGACATTCTCCCTGACCAACCGGGGATCATCTTTAAGGACGGCAGCCTCATTCCCGTGCTCGAAAATAGCAGCAGCAGCAGTACAACGACCAGCACAAACAGCACCGGCAACAGGGGCAGCGCCACGACCATTGTGAGTTGTTGCGGTGGCCCCCATGTGCCAGTCCGTGCCCGAAGCAAGCGGACCCGCGAGCGCCGGTGTGGGGACTTTGTTGTTTTCGCTGCCGCGAGGATATGGCGGGACCAAGAGAAGGCGAATAAGAAGGTGAAGTTGGGTCAAGGCGGTGTGAAGATCGGTAGGAAGTGCTTGCATTGCGGATCGGAGAAGACACCGCAATGGCGTGCAGGGCCGCAAGGACCCAAGACTCTATGTAACGCTTGCGGGGTGAGGTACAAGTCAGGCCGGCTTGTGCCTGAGTATAGGCCGGCGAGTAGCCCGACTTTCTCGGGCGAGCTGCACTCGAACTCGCACCGGAAGATAATAGAGATGAGGAGGATGAAGCACATGGGTGGGGGGTGAAAGGTGTGGATATAAGAGTGAAGTAGTGGAGAGTAGTATTAGTAGCCTAGCCTTCTTTTATATAATTAATCATTTAGGTCTCTTTTCCCCTTTTATAGGCATAGTCTCTTAGTGTTTAGGAGTGAGGGGTTTGGTTTCAATTTAATGGAGATTTCAAAGTTCTTTATCATGCTAAAAGAAATCCCATTTGGGGAATTTTGACATTGGCAATGTTGGTTTGTCATGCTTTAGAACAAGAAAGGAGGAGAAAAGAGGAGGAGGAGGAAGAAGTTAGAGCTCAGCTCATTTTCTTTTGTTGCTCATTTCAAATTCTTTTTGCAAGTGCTTGAATTGCAGATGAGGAAAGTCTTGGCAGAGTGTTGCTTGCAAGAATTGAGGGTTTTTGGTGTTGATGCATGCATGGTTGAGGGTTTTGGTGGTGTTTGATAACTTTGAAGTTCGACTTGGCGTGGAAGGGTTAGTCGGAGAGCGCGCTCGATGTCGATGATGAATGACGATTTGTAACATAAATTTAGTCTGATCGAATTGGAGATTGCAGCTGATTTTCCCCAGCTGTCTTGTTTCTCGTTTGACATTATTGTTTACCTTGCAGCATAGGTAGATATTCTTAATATGAAGCTCTTTTGTTTGCTTCAGAACTTTGATGGTTTTCTGCCGTGAGCTTTACCCCTGAAACTGCATATTGTCCTCCTTTGTTTAGGTCTGGCTGTGTCCACACTCCTGAGAAGTTTGATCAATGTCGCCACACGTGAAAGAATTCAGACTGGGTAAATCCTTTGTTGCTTAAGTGATGATGTTCCTGGTCATGCTCGCCCATCGGAAAGTGAACCGGAAGCGTCGTGCCTTGACCTGAGTAATCCCTAAACCCGTTGCGCGTGTGATCGGCTGGGTGCGTGCGCCAAACATTGTGAGTGATGGTTGATGGTGCTATGCGGCATGAGTGATGTGCAAGTGGCTGCGAATGTTATCGACGGGACAAGCAAGGACCGTGTAAGCATGGTGTCGCATTGTTGACGGGACAAGCAACGTTATCGGTGTGCTTCCGCGAGCGCGATTATGTGTGTGTGAACTTCGATCCTCCAACCCCAATTATAGTCGTCTTAAACTTCCAATGCCGCTCTCCGTAAACACGAGATCCAATTATTGTCAAAATGCACGGAATTTGCCTTCACGATACCTTCCCTTGGGTCAACTCCCTTCTCTCTTCTCTGCAATTCAGACATTTCTCGCGGATGGCAGCACCTAAAAATGCCTTTAGCTCTAGTAAGTGAATTCAGGATCAAACATCGTGCTCTATTCTTGTTGCGTTTCCTTTCCATCTAATTTACCTATTTAAACACTCTACGATTGCTTTCTTTTAAGCCGTTTAATCCATGGTTCAGGAGTACCTATTCAATCGTCAGCTTCGATTTGTCACTTAGAACTAGATCTTTGAGATGCTTGTAGTCATCAAGTCAGGAAGAGTACCCAAAAAGTCTTAAACTTATTGCATTAGTATCAATTCAATCCTAAACATTTCTATTGGATCAATTTAATCCTAAACCTTTTTATATTGATGCAAATTCAGTCCATCTGGCCAATTTAGGCTGGAAACCGTTGACGTGGACGATGGTCATCCTACGTGGCACGGCCGCTGCTGAAGCGAACAATTAATAATAATATTTTTAAAAAATTTCCCTTTTTTTCCCTTTTTTTCTTCTCCTTCCTCCTTTGGCCTATGGCCGACACTCAACCATAGCTAGCTATCGGCCACAGGCACCAGCAACCCTCGCCAGATCTGGTGAGGGCTTGACCCTCGCGGCCTGGGCGAGGGACACCCTTGCCGGCGCGTGTGGCTAGTCGTCAGCCATAGGCCAAAGGAGGAAGGAAAAGAAGAAAAAAGAAAGGTAAAAAATGGAAAAAAATAGAAAAAAGGGATTTTTTAAAAAATTAATAAAAAATCAAAAAATTATTAAATATATTATTTAAAATTCTCTACGTCAGCACCGACCATACCATGTAGGACAGATGGCATTCACGTCAGCGGTTGTCGGCCTAAATTGGCCTGATGGATTGAATTGGTACCAATATGAAAAAGTTTATGATTAAATTGGTCAAATTAAAAGGTTTAGGACTGAATTGGTACAAATGCAATAAGTGTAAGACTTTTTTTGATACTTTTCCCTAGTCAAATCCCATCGCCCTCTAATGTTATAGTTAGACCATAACTCTAGGGCCTGACACCCAAATGTTGATTTTTAAGAGAATTTCTCTGGGCTATCCATGAACCCATGTTGCGTCCTCAAAGTTCGAACCCGTAACCTCTCGGCTCTCAGGCCATCGGGCAATTTGGTTGTTCTGTACTTCGACTGGATTGAAATTGAGCCACAAGTACAATCTACTTTGTAGGTACGGGCTTTGGATTGAGAGCACGTACATATATCTAATGTCATACGGGAAGAATCATCGACCCCAATAGCCCTAGGAGCGGGGGGAACAAATCTCAGTTGCTCAATAGATCTGTACAGAAGATATGGAAACGGCAATGTCAATCGATAGTTCCCTGACGAGGCCACCAATTTCATTTACCTTCTTTCGATGCATCTTCATCTTCAATGCCAATTTGGGCGATAAACTCGATTTGTCAATACAAATTTGGTCACCTTCAATCCCATGAGTTCGATATTTCATTGAGATTTACACCTACATGTAAGCTGCTATGATTTTGGTCAGGCAAACCAAACTTTGAAGTAAAATTAGGTATGATTCGAACATGGTTTGGAATTTAATTTCGCTGGATTTCTTTTTTCCTAAGAGACAGATACAAGAAATTGATGGTCTCAATTCTCATGGTTAACTTCTTCTTGAAGTTGATTGTCGCGATATAATGTTATGTCCTTGCTGCTAAAAAATTGAATTCTTTCTCGTGTCGTGCAAGTTCCGGTGATTTTGAAGAACCAATCCGTGAATATGATAAACATTATTTTCGGCTATGAAGAACTACATATCTAGCTCATCTAATGCCCTTGCCACACGTCATTAATTTCTTGTAGTAATACGAGACAACCTCGGACTGTTGGTAATTTTTGTTGGCCATGTTCAAGTATTATCCTACATCGTTCGGCTATTTCACTGTTAGTGGTGGTACCCTCCCTTTTTGTTGCAAACGTAACATGTGAGTCCAAAATACTAATGAAACTCAAAATTTTCTATAATATAGCTTAGATGGACTTGAGTTGAAATTAGGGTTACACATAACAACATTTTTATTTCACAATTTCTGTTCCAAAATGATTTCTGAAATAGGTTTGGAACAGAAATCCGTTTGGTAATGCAATTTCATTTTTCTATTTCTAGAACAAAATTTTGTTTCGAAATCATTATGAAACAGAACCCAGAAATTAAAATTTTCAATTTTTTAATTTCTGAAACAAAAATAAGAAATTTTCTCTCTTCTATCTCTCTTCATGACTCATTCTCCTCTCTCTCCTGGCTCCCCGCCATTGCGGCCCTCCCGCTTGCCTGCCCACCATCGTCGCCAGCCAACGATCGCTGTTGACTTGCCGACTGCCACTAGTTGCCTTCTGCCATCCACCACCAGTCGCTACCGCCCGCTTGCTGCCTATCGCCGCCATCCGTCGCTCACCACCGGTTGCCGTAGGTAGTTGATCATCGCCGGTTGCTACCTACCGATCGCCACCCACCTTCCACCACCATCGCTAGCTGGTTGCCGCCAACCACCGCCCGTTGAATGCCACCAATCGTTGCCGATCGACACAATCCGTTGCCTCGTCGGTCGCCACTGCCCTCACCACCTGCCACCCGTCTTCTGCCATCGGCTGCTGCCTTTGGTCGTTGCCACCATCCATTGCCGTCTGATACTGTCATAGAAATAGAAATTTTATGTTGTTATCAAACGAATTTTTATTCTAGAAATAGAAATTTCGTGTCGTTATCAAATGCGTTTCTTTGTTCAGAAAATGATTTCTGGGATAGAAATAGAAAAATCAATTTCTTTCTAAAAATTGACTTCTAGAACAAAAATTTTGTCATGCGCGCCCTAGGCCTATTCACATAAATAGGCCCGACCACATACTACAAAATGGATAGAAACAAAAAGAAATATTATCGTATGTACGCATCGATAGGATTTCTTGGTTAAAAGTCAAGCGATCTTCTACACATGTCTTGACGAAAAAAGATCTTTCGCAATAGGTTGAATCACAACCGCTTATATCGAATTATCAAAGTGAAGAAGTCCAAGAAGTTCAGCGATGGTGACGAGGGCTTCATGTCGATGGCAAGAATTGACAGAAGAAGAAAGTGAAGTGCACGAGCAAGAACAATGGCGTGGAAACAGCTTCACGTCGGAACCCCATGAACCAGTCAAAGCCTACTGGTGTCACCATTGCTTTGGAGCCTCAACTTTCAGAGTCAAAACTGAGCAGCTTCAGAAAGTTCCTTCAAGGTGACGCAAGACTCCCAGGAACGGTCCAAACTCGCCAGAAGATTCTCTCTGCGCTGGTCTCCTTCTAGTTTGGCATCTTCTTCTGGTCTGTGGAACCAGTTTTCATCCAATGGAAAGGGCAGCGTGACATTAGGGTTTAGATTTGCAAGTCCGGCTCGAATTGTCAAACTGGGTGTGCGGCAGAACTGGAGTCAAAGGTTTGGGGGAGATCGCTGGATTTCGACAAATTAGACAGAGAAGGACACGTGAAGTCATTTTTCCATGTGCTACTATAATAAAATTCATGGTTAGGAACTTGTAGAATTTTTGGTGTTGTTCTGGTCCATAAACGAGGGCTACGTTGGCCTAATGTTAGACGCTTGAATTCCCACTCAAGTAATTGTGATGCTACACGTACTAAGATGAGTGTACTAGTTTGGTATTATAAGTGATGTGATTGACAATATATGGGTATTTAAATTAGGAGTGAGCATGGTTCCAGGATAGAATCAAAAATTAAAGAACACGACCGGCGGGAACCGGTCCAGTTCCATGTTCTAGGATACGCGAGGTAGGATCCATGTTAAAAAAATTAGGGAATTGGTTCGGACAAGTAGGTTCCACCCTGGAACAAGTTTTTGTGTTTTTATTGTTTTATGTTTTCGTGCGATCCTACGATATTTCATAATATGTGATGATGAGTGTGTAATCTGAAACTTCTAGTCTAAGTTTTATTTCCGGTGATATCCATGACCAAAACTTTTACTTTGTTAATATTTCATATTCTATATGTGTCTAAATATGAGCCGTGTTCAGTAGATTGTAGCAGCAAATGATGATCATTAGAGGCGATGATTCATTATAATATTTCAATTAATAAAACTGGTGGAATCAAAATAGACCTTGGAACCTGTGACATGGTAGGTTTCAAGTTTCAAGGTATGCAGGTTGAATTTCAAGTTCAAAAGTTGGAGAACCATTTTGACGGGTAGGTTCCAAGTGGAAACTAGACCAACTCTAGAACTGCTCACCCCAAATTTAAATAAGCAAATCATATTTATCGTCCATAAGGAATCTGTCGGTTACCAATGCGTAAACTAATTTTAGCACAGATTTCAATACTCTTCTTTGCATTTTAATATTTGAGGATTCATCTTGAGTTTATCTTAATTATTTTCAGAATTTGTTTATGATAGCAATCGAGATTGGACGGTGTCGAAGAATCGAATTAGAGGAAAACTTAACTTGAATCAAAAGCAAGTTCACTACAACACTAGGGGTAATTGTTTAGATATTTAGGGGGGTTTGCATTGACATACAAATCGCTGAAGATAATTAGGGCAATTCATATTATATCAACCGATTTTTTAGGGTAAAACAGGAGGCCAATAGGCCGTATATCAACTCGGAATAATATTATGTTGTGCAAAAACTCATACTAATCCTTCCGGCTAATTTTGATATGAAATCGTTGACGTGGCGGTCCAGTTAGTGCCAGCCATCCTACATGGTGCGACCAGCATTGTCATGGATAATTTTTAAAATTTTAATTTTAATAATTAATAATTAATTTCTTTATTTTTTCCTTTTGTTCTTCCCAGGGCCGACGAGACCGCTGGCCATTGGGCAAGGGCAGCCACGGGTCAAAACAAACCTCGTGTTGCCATGCGATCTCATTTCGGCATCCGCTCCAATCCACCCCGAAGGCAATGGCGTTCGACCCACGTGAGAAGGCGCTCTTGTCGGCTTTAAATAGATCTTGAATTCCGATTGATTGGCCGTGACGATGTCCTTAACGTCCCCAAGGAGAACAACAGTTCGCGGCGACGGTGTCGGCAAGTTCAACTACAATTCCAATATCCAAAGAAAAAGAAAAGAAAAACAATTGCATGGCAAAATATATCTCTAATCAAATGTTCAACACATGACTATATTTTTCCCTACACCTATCGGATTCTCTACATACCACGGCAGATCGATTTTGACAAATTGGGAACAAAGGATTGAAATCTGGGCTGGGGTCAGAAATCGGCCTGCGGGTCTCATCCATTGACTACACCATCTTTACATGGACCGGGACAAGGCACGATAGCTGGCCCACCATCGGTTGGTCGGCACTCAAGAACACTCGATGAAGCAAAAACGACATTCTCAACTTTTTGCTCCTTTGATGGGGACTTCACGAAGCGACATTACACTGTTGTTTGGGAGTGGAAGGTAGGGCGTAGAAAAAAAGAAAAGGGCTCAATCAAATCGAACCGAACCTGACTAAATCGGTCAAGAAGAAACGATTTAGGTAGGTTCTTGGGGACGTTTTTTCAAATAAAGGGTTCGGAAATTGGATCGAAAAGCTTGACGGTGAAACCCATCCGTATCATAAATAATGGTTTTCAATTATTTATGTCATCTAGATAGCAAGTGGCCTACCTTTCTTCTTTTGATTTGGAGTAAGTTGTAATTTCATTTTTTTTTAGCTATTGTTTGAAGTGAGTAGATTGCACGGTTTCTCATGCAACTGTGCTCTTCCTAAGCTAAGTTAATTTGGGTCCAAGGAATTAGCAAAATAGAAAAAAAGAGAGATCGAAAGATGGTTTAGTTTGGTTTTGGCCATAACCGCGCAAACAACCCGATTTCGACCCGTAGGCTCGCACCAAATGAAAAGTGTAATGAACCAAAAATTACATCTCCTTAGGATAATTCATCACAAAATGTGAAAAACTACCCAAATCTATCATGTGGATGTCAATACAGCTTTAAACTTTTCAATTTTGCCAATATAATCATACATATTTGCGCGAAATTTCCAATGTAGCCCTTTTGAGCTGATGGCAACTAGAAATCGCTGATGTGGTGGTCCACATAAGACGTCATTTTGAGTGAAATTGTCCACGTCAGTGTGCCGTGGCGATTGCTGGACGCCACATTAGCAATTTCCTTAGCCCATGAGATTTAATCCAAATCTATTCATTTCATCAAAACCCAATTTCTTCTCTCGCTTAGGTTTGTGAATTGGATTTTGTTTTGGAAAATAAATACTACTGTGACTAGAAACATGAAACTCTATATTTAGACGTTTCACTAAGCCGCTACAAATCTGAAAAGGAAGGCCCAAGCTATCTTGGCTGAGTTAGATATCTTTATATTTTTCTCTTATGATATTGAACTTAATTATTGCTGTGATGTAATTGAGTCGAAATTCATTCTTCCCATACATCTATTTATAATGGGGATATTCAAAAGGAAGTCCTAAGCTTGGACTTAAGTTGAAGCCAACGACTAATTCGATCATTTATTTGACTTAAGGAAGTCCTAGTCTCGTTAAACCCACTTAAGCTCTACCTGTCAAAAATGGAGAGCTTGTCTTTCAAAATAAAAATAAAAAATGAAGTTGAATAACCAATGAAATTAGTGTTTAACTAATGATCTAGGCTAATAAAACCTCTAGAAACTCGTTAACCGGTATTTACCAGTCACATTTTCCTTCTTCAGGAAAGTAGGAATGAATGGAAGATTTGTAGGAAGTCTTTGCAATTAGACACTCTCACTTCCTAATAATCCATCCCCAAGAATCCAATCCATCACGTCCAAGGATAGCAACAAAGTAGAATGCCCGATTGACAAACTTTCTTAGAATGTGAAGTTTGTTAATCGGAATAAAGTTATGACCCTCAATTTGCGATATAATCTTTCTCAAGTACTAATAGCATATAAATGAGCACTATTATAAATAAATTAAATGATTTGGCTGCTCTCAAATCAACATGATCAAGCATTATAGATTCTCCTCTACTTTAGCTACCTCAGACTAAGTTAGTCAGCTCAGGAAGAGCTTCTTCCCGAACAGTTCAGTTTATTATGTTCCATTATAAAATGATGGGACAACAAGAAGCATCATCTAAGTACCTAGTACTTAGCTTGCCACCGACCAATCACCTCCTATCAAGACATTAGTAGAGTTAGGTCATCATATTATTTATGGTATTACAATAAAAAGGAAAAGGAAAGAAATTAGGTATGGGATTTAAGGAGAAGAAGAAGAGGTAGACAAGGTTATGGTCACGGGTGTCCCATGGAAAAGACACTGTTGAATCACTTGAACAACCTCTCCCTTTTGCTCAGTCCATTTTCAAGGTCTTTCCCACCCAACCCCTGATTAATTGAAACCATTCTTATTCTATTTCTCTCTGCTCTTCCCGTATAGCTCGCCTCCCTCTTTTCCAAATCTATATATATCTCTCTCTCACGCACACATCGAGGGTTGACCAAGTACCCTAGGAATCCACATTTACGCGCTTCCAACCCGAATCTGATGGGCAAAGCAAAGGAGAGAGAGAGAGAGAGATAGATGTTGACCGGTGGAGTCAGGAGTCAACCCTATTTGGGCAGATCTAACTCCCAACTCCTTACAAATTAATGGGTCAATCCCACGAGTATTAAATAGGGCATACACAAGATACAATGCAACCTCCCTCTTGCACTCTTCTTTTCTTGCTTTATCATTCTCCTAGGCGCAGAATTTAAGAAAAGTTGGGGTTTGGGATATGTCTAACCTAATGAAACCTAATGCTGGACGGAAAAAGTAGATTTTAGGTTGCATTGAACACACATAGATAGACACGTATCGGTTTTATAGTTGGAAAATGTTAGAAAGAGTGCCCTAAAGGCACTTGTTAGGGTTTACTTGCCTTAACTAGCAAAGTTGGAGTACTTGTTAATAAGACCCTTTACACTTTTCCTTGTGATACACGAGTCTCGTGAATTTGTATTTTCTGAGTACTCACTAAACATGCTTAATAACAAATGTTTTGATCTACAAAGGGTTGGCCACATATAGTACTAGATAGGCAAAGCACTGATAACCGTTAATTTTCCTTGTTAGATTGTCGTTAACATAATTATCATCATGCTAAACACAACTGGGTGATTCTAGGAAGGAACCGGAATCATAATTACACTAGTCTTGGCCCCTTGCGTAGTCCCTACAAATGGCGAAATTATGGACCATTAAAGAAAGAAATGATCAACCTATAAATTTAGTTATTCTCTACTGATGGGGAAGTGACGAAATCTTTTTGGAACAGCTTGAGTGTTCCTAGAAGAATTCTTAATTCCTCTGACAAACCGTTTGATCGAATGTATTAGTGTGGATGTGAGTTCTCAAATCTAGCTTTAGACTCCCTAAGCTTCGTTTAAGATTGTTTATTTCCACTTTGTTCAATGTAATGATGAATTCTATTTATCTAGTTAGGACCCTATGCTACGGTTCTTGTTTTGCGTTCATGTTGTTTGATTAATGCCTGGATAAAAAACTTAGATATGGACTGCCACGTCATTACTGAGTCCACATTTTCTCCGGATTATAACATTCGTTCAATTTATAAGCTCTTTTATTTTCAATTTACGTGATCAAGTCTTTTTAACTTGAAGGATATGCATATTCAAGCTTTGATCGTAATCAATACACCTAATTGCGAAGACATATCTGCTGCTGTGGCTTTTTTGTAGTACCAAATCAAAACCTAGCTTGATTTTTTAAAAAGTTAATCCGATCAGGAGGTGGCGGTTGTAGTAGCCACCATCGGCTAGGAAATGGTCGTCTTGGCAGCCATCTTCACGCTTGGGGTTGTTACGGTGCCTTGGACCGTTGAGGTGCCCTCCATCGCAACTCGCGAGGAGCACCATGCATCCCGATCCAAATATTGATCTTAGATTCATTGAAACTATTATTCTCAAAGTGTGTAAAACTTCTCGATGGACGATGATCGACTATGCTCTATGCATTCATAACGTTTTGTTTACCCTTTTTTTTGTCCTAAAGCAGTGGAAAAGGTGACAATAGAAACAAATTGTGAAAGTTTGACATGCTTTACAAGATCCGATCCGATCCGATCCGATCCTACGCCATCCAAAGAAAGCAAGATCTTTACAGTCAACACTAGGCTGGGAGTCTCTTTTTCACAAAACGATCTCATAAAAGTCAAGAGCATGCGAAAGTTGAAAATCCTAGCTAGGATAGGATAATAACCACCACTCACATTCATCTCATCTTTCCCTAAGCTTAAGCCTAAGTAGGCCATAAATTCTCTTGTGACCTACACATTTCCAAGTCTCAAGTGGATTTGAACCAAACCAGAAAATCATGATAGGGAGAGTCCATCAAAATTGATGGTTGTATGCCAAATCTCCATTTGTCCTCCCATCCGGAAATGACAAACCCCACTTGGGGCATGACATGTCCTCCATCACTCCCCACTTTTCCCATTATATAATCAATCTTTTAATTTCCTTTTCCCATCAATATCTCTTAGGGTCCCCCGCCAAAATAGCCTTTCAAGATTTCATGATTGGGTGTTGGACTGGTAAAATCCACAAACGCGGACCTTTTTGATTTGGACATGGTTGGACAGCTTGAGCATCTATCTCAAGTCTCAACCCCACCTTCCACCTTCACTACCCAAAAAAAAAAAACCAAAGACCCAAAATCTATCTTCTACACTGGTAGGCTCAAAGGAAAGGTCCCACTCCCTAGATTATGTGTCATTGTAGAGAAGTTTGATTGATTAAATCAAGCATTGTGTTTTAATATCGTGAAGTTAAATTAATACTGAAATTATAAAGACCTTGGCTCCTACATGACTTTCTAATAGGGGAGGAAAAAGGCTAGGGTCTTCCTGCTGAACATAATCAATGAGCAATCAAAATGTTGTGACTGACGATGCACATAGTACATACTCGATTTTAATGTATCAAAACTTTATTTTATTACGTGATTACTTAAAAGTTAAGAATTACATATGGTCTATAGGGAAAAGAAAGGGATTCTTACTTCTTAGTTTGGGCAATGGGCGTGGCATAATTATAATACAGCTTATACATATATAATACGATTCTCTTTCTAATAAACGTTCTAAGCATGAATATTCTTCTTTGGTCCTTTATATTAGTCAAATGTGTAGTAGCGCAGTTTTACTTGCAAGCTAGTCAAAATCGAATTCCACAAGTTCAAACCATTGGCTCGAGTCATGCTTATAATTTTCGACTTTTATTAGATAAGATAAGCTACCACTAGCTACTAATAAGGATAAACCTACTTCAGGTATTGATGTCAGATTTAAATTACATACATCGGATGACGAGAATTGCCCAGATAAGAAATCTAGTTTGCGCGAACTCGAATATATTTCGCTTCTTTTTCTTGACTAGACATCCTCTCGATAGCTACTGATAATGTATCATAACGAAAACAGCTACGCGATTCAAAGATTTTGCAAATCGAAAACAACAAAAAAACAAGATATTCTTATCTAAGGATCCATTTCTCATCCCTATTTTATCCTTTCTAGATTCATCCTCTTGATTTATTCATTTTTTTCCCCTTTACTCGCTCTTCTTTTACGGGAACGTAATCAAAGTGCTATAAAAAAAAAACATTTTTATGTGGAACTCATGAACTTTCATGCAAGCAAATTTTGTTTTTTGTGCGACAACAACAAATGTCTAGATGAAACACTTGTTCCTTGTCGCATGTGGAACTTTCAATCCCTTCATCATCTCGATAAAATAATGCGTTGGGAAACGATTAATGGGGGGAAAGAAACTAAAGAAAGGTTGAATCATGAAATGGGTCGTCTCCTCTCCACCTACCGACCTGTCACAGTCAATGATATCCAGGAAAATTTTTGAAAAGAGGGTAAAAAAAAAGGAAGGAAATTTCTCATGCACCCACAAAAAAAAAAAAAAAAGTTCACAGTTTTACGTTTGCTTTTTGGCGAGCACTAAAAGGGGGGGAGAGAGGATGAATGAGCAAGCCAAGCCCGACTGCTCCAACTCCTTCTAGAGAGAGAGAGAAAGAGAAAGAGAGAAGAGAGAGCCCCAAGTAGACACGAACACACGCATCACAGAGAGAGAGGAGAGAGAGAGAGAGAGAGGGGGAGAGAGTATGAATTGGAAGGCATGCCTGGTCGGCCATTAGAGCTTGTCCGATTTGCTAAAGATCCCTCCACAATCGTCGTTCCTCTTACCCCCCACACATTACGAGAAGAGAGAGTTCTTCGTTTTTTTTTTTTGGCTTGCCCAGTAGCGTTCGCTTGGTTTGATAGCAATTTGAGTTGTCGTTTTGTTCTGTGGGGAGATTTTGAAGGCAGCAAGATCTTGGCAAAAGGAGAGCTGGGTTTGGTCTGGTCTTCTCCTGTGCCGAATGAATTCAATGCTTGTTGCTTTTCTCGGAGTGCTCGCGAGGACTTGCTGATTTGCTGCTTCACCTCTCCCTTATTTGATGAGTAATTAGGAGCTTCGAGGTCAGTAATTTAATCTCTCGCAGCTACTTTTGTCGGAAAGTTGTTAGCTTTTGTTGTAATCTCGAATTAGCATGCTTAATATGCGGTATTACTTTCTCAAAATAATGTTAATTTCGCACACTTCTTATGTGGTTTTTCACTAATTCTAGAAAGAACCCATGTTTTGAGTTCGTACGGTGCGTGAGAAACTTTGATATTTCAGTTGATTTTCTGGAGTTTTATGTTAAACCCGGATAATATATGCTCATCAGTTCTCTTCAACTTTTTCTTTGAATTTGAATAACTGATTGGTTCTTTGAGATGCTTCACTGATCAGATATGCCTTGGTACTTGGATATTGAATGAAGTTTGTATATTTTGATTTGGGGTTTCTTAAGTTCGGAAATGAATTTGGATTTTGTTAGTGATGGATGGAAATCCATTAGCTGTTGTGTGATAGAGAAGGTAATAGAGGCAAAAACGGTATTGTTTGCATTCCTTTGGCTATATCTCTGAGACAAAGAGCCTTTAATTAAAATATTTCATGTTGATGTCAATTTCAGTCCCGGTGTCCGAATTCTACATTGGTTAAATGCTCCAGCTTGGGATACAGTTTTATGAAATCGCATTCTGAGGCGATTATGCAGGAGGAATCGTCTATTGGTCATATAAACCCTTGACATTATTCCCGTCCTGGTGTTAAGCATGTCTAGATTTTTAAAATCACGTGGGCTTTCTGGACCAGAGTTCAGGACTGTTCTACTCGTTGCCTCTCTAATGGTGTGCATTGCAGCTGGACTGAATTCTGAGGGGCAGTATCTTTTAGACATGAGGAGTATACTTCACGATGAATTTCACTTTCTGGGAAATTGGAATGCCTCGGATGAAACGCCGTGCGGTTGGATAGGTGTGAAATGCACTTCAGATAGCAGTCCTGTCATTTGGTCCCTCGATTTGAATTCGATGAATCTCTCTGGGACTTTGAGCCACAGTATTGGCGGTTTGATTCATTTGACTTATCTTGATATTTCTTATAATTCGATTAGCGGCAACATTCCCAAGGAGATTGGCAATTGTTCGAGCTTGGCAGGTCTTTACTTGAACAACAACCAGTTTGATGGGGAAATTCCCACTGAACTGGTCAAGCTGTCTTCCCTGAGAATCTTGAATATATGCAACAATATAATATCGGGCCCACTGCCAGAGGACTTTGGGAGCTTATCTTCACTAATCGAATTTGTGGCATACACTAATAATATCACTGGTTCTTTGCCTACTTCGATAGGAAACCTCAAGAACCTGAGGACATTCCGAGCTGGTCAAAATGCAATCTCTGGTATCTTACCGCCAGAAATTGGTGGATGCACAAACTTGCGGTATCTTGGTATTGCCCAAAATGAGATTGGAGGGGAATTGCCAAAGGAACTTGGGATGCTTGGAAGCTTGATTGACTTGGTTCTTTGGGGTAACCAGCTCTCAGGATATATTCCCAAAGAAATTGGAAACTGTACCAACCTTGAGACTGTTGCCCTTTATGAGAACAGCCTCGAGGGTTGGATTCCTTCCAAGATTGGGGACCTCAAGTCTCTGAAGAAATTGTACCTTTACAGGAATCAGTTGAATGGAACCATCCCGAGGGAAATTGGGAATTTGTCTTTGGCAACAGAAATCGATTTCTCCGAGAATTCTTTGTCTGGTGAGATCCCGTCTGAATTCAGCAAAATTAGCAACCTGACCTTGCTGTTTCTTTTCCAGAATCAGCTGACGGGTGTTATACCAAATGAGTTTAGTGGCTTGAGGAACTTGACCAAGCTCGACCTGTCCATAAACAACTTAACTGGACCAATTCCGTCTGGATTTCAGTATTTATCTCGGATAATTCAGTTGCAGCTCTTTGATAATTCCTTGACTGGTGCTATTCCTTGGGGGCTGGGGATTTACAGTCCACTTTGGGTGGTTGATTTTTCTGATAACCGCCTTTCTGGAAGGATTCCTCCTCATCTTTGTGGACACTCCAGCTTCATTTTGTTGAATCTTGAGTCGAATATGCTCCACGGGAACATTCCTGCTGGAATCCTGAACTGTAAGTCGCTTGTTCAGCTTCGTCTAGGTAGTAACAGGCTTACAGGTAGCTTTCCTTCAGCAATGTGCAAACTGAAAAATTTGTCTTCCCTCGAGCTTGGGCAAAACAAATTCAGCGGTCCAATTCCTCCGGAGATTGGGTCTTGTCAGAGGTTGCAGAGGCTGGACCTTGCAGGAAATTTCTTCGCGTCTAACTTGCCAGGAGAGATAGGAAATTTATCCCAGTTAGTGTTCTTTAATATCTCATCCAATTCTCTCTCTGGACGAATACCCTGTGAAATTGTCAACTGCAACCTGCTCCAGCGTCTCGATCTCAGCCAGAACAGCTTCGTGGGTGATTTACCAGCGGAGATTGGAACTTTTTCACACTTGGAGCTTCTCAGGTTGTCGGATAATAAGTTCTCTGGAAATATACCTTCAACCTTAGGGAGTCTCTCCCATTTGACTGAGTTGCAAATGGGGGGCAACATGCTTTCTGGTGAAATCCCTTCAGAGCTAGGTTCCCTCTCAAGCTTACAGATTGCATTGAATGTCAGTTACAATTCCCTAACTGGGAAAATACCGGGACAGCTTGGAAATCTTAATCTACTTGAGTACCTCCTGCTCAATAACAACAATTTGACTGGTGAAATACCTAGCTCATTTGAGTACTTGTCTAGCCTACTGGTGTGCAATTTTTCATACAATGGTCTCTCTGGGCCTCTACCGACCGTGCCACTTTTTCAGCACATGCCCATCAGTAGCTTTATTGGGAACAAGGCACTCTGTGGTACGCCGCTCGGCAATTGCAATGAGAACCCATCTTCTCAATCCATCCCACCTTTGACAAGTGTGGATGTTCCAAAGGGTAAAATTATCACTATTGTTGCGGCCGTTGTAGGTGGCATATCTCTTTTTCTAATTGCCGTTATAATTTATTTCATGAGACGGCCGTCTAAGACAGTTGCCTCCATGGAGGACAAGGAGTCGCCTTCTCCAGAGAACGATATTTATTTTCCGCTAAAGGAGGGATTTACATTCCAAGATCTAGTCGAGGCTACGAATAATTTCCATGACAGCTATGTTGTTGGAAGAGGCGCTTGTGGAACAGTTTATAAGGCAGTCATGAATTCGGGACTAATAATCGCCGTGAAAAGGTTAGCCTCAGATAGGGAGAGTAACAACATCGAGAACAGCTTTCGTGCAGAGATTTCAACTCTTGGAAAGATCCGGCATCGAAATATTGTGAAGCTGTTTGGTTTTTGCTATCACCAGGGCTCGAATCTGCTTCTGTATGAGTACATGGCAAAGGGTAGCTTGGGTGAATTGCTTCATGGTCCAACGTGTAGCTTGGACTGGCCAACTCGGTTCAGCATTGCTCTTGGCTCTGCTGAAGGTCTTGCCTACTTACATCATGACTGCAAACCTCGGATAATTCATCGCGATATAAAGTCCAATAACATTCTTCTTGATGATAATTTCGAAGCCCATGTTGGTGATTTTGGTTTGGCGAAAGTCATCGACATGCCTGAGTCTAAATCAATGTCGGCTGTTGCAGGATCTTACGGATACATTGCACCTGGTAAACATTCTCTCACGAAAATCCAGTTTGAGCCTTAGTTCGATACACTAAGTAGACCTCTCCTTTACCTTTTCTTTGAAGAAGGTTGAAATGCTCCATTTTTCTTTTCTAATTATTTGCGATTGTCCTTTATGCAGAGTATGCATATACTATGAAGGTCACGGAGAAATGTGACATATACAGCTATGGAGTTGTTTTATTGGAGTTGCTCACTGGAAGGACTCCAGTTCAGCCGCTGGATCAAGGATGCGATCTCGTCACCTGGGTAAGACAGTACATTCGGAATAACTCGTTTTCCTCTGGCATGCTTGATGCTCGGTTAGATCTGGAGGACAAAGTTACCATCGGCCACATGATTACCGTCCTGAAAATCGCTTTATGGTGCACGAATTTGTCTCCTTTTGAGCGGCCGTCAATGCGGGAAGTTGTCTCGATGCTTATTGAGTCTATTGAGCGGGAAGCAAACCTTATTTTGTCTCCAACTTACGATTCTTCTTCAAAGGACAATCCTTCATGAAGGTATCTGATTCTCCACCACGGGTATTAGATGGAATGATTCTTTTCCCAGTGCTTATTCTTCGTTTTTCTACATGAATAGCTAAATGAGAATACGGTGTAAATTTTACTGAGCAAATAGCATTTAGTGAAATCATTCAATGTTCACATCACATAATACGGGAGTCCCAGTGATATCTTCATTTCTGCGCTGCATTTGCTATCCCATAATGTAACGTCAGTGTACAGTTAGCTTCTGATTTCACACGTTAGCTTCTGATTTCACATTGTTGAGATCTCCCTGGCAATATAAAGCGTTGTCGACTTATCGTCCCTTTTGAATTACTTTGTTCTTTGATGTGCATAAATTTTGGAGGTATATTTTGTCTATGGATGCTCATACTTCTCACTGAAGAAAAGTACGGTCCCTCTCTGTGACGTTTTTGCACATGTTTGTGCGCGCACGAGAGAGAGAGAGAGAGAGAGAGAGATATCTTTTTCTTTAAAGGTTGAGCATTCTGTTTGCCAAACTCCCATCTCAGAACATCTGCCTGGACAAAGTACAACTGCTAAAATTGTGATTCACTTTACGTCTTTTGGCATCATTTTTGTGTGACACTTGGCAAGTTTATTCTTCGAGTAGGACTTTATTCATATGAGCGAGGGATCTTGAAGGGTCATTGCGATTTCCAATGCCTTTTGGTGTTTGATGGTAATGGCAATTGGATTCTGTTAGATGCACCGTGTGGATTATCTCCTGCATTTATGCTTGTTCTTTACTATTTGGCAAACTGTTTATATTTAAACCAAGAGATAATTGGCTTAGTTGACTAATGCTACCGTGAAAAGAAAAAATTTCTCTGTGGCTCTTGTTGAATGATGAGCTCTATATGATGATTGATGGGCGATGTTTTGCATCCCATCCCATGTATATTCTAGTTATGTGCAACCTCAAGTTTTCAAACGTTTGTGTATTGCTTTTCATTGCACTGATTTGCTCCATTTTAACATTCGACCTTTCGGCTGCTTGTATGTGAAAACATGCACTTGTCTGGTCTTTTCTTTATTCTTTCTTTCTTTTAAATTTTTATTTGACATGCGGTGTTCCAATCTTTCGGCTTGACTAATCCCATGAATGCACGCAAAACACCATCCCTGTGCACACATGTGAAGCTCCATTCCAAGGGTGGTAGGTGCGACCCCCGAAATTGCATTGAATTGGAGCTTTCTGTTGATTTGCATGTAAGATCTGCCACATCCAAACCAAACACTTAGTTATTTAGCCTAACTCCTTGGAATTCTTATGTATTGCTGAAATGTTAATGTTTACTGTCCATGTGCATGGTCATCACCTGTTTAATTTGGCTGGCAAATGGTCCTGCAAGTAAAGTCCTCCCTACTTTCCCTTCTCAAGCAGCAATGACTTTTTGTTGCTTTCATCCTTTGCTACTTCTTGTCGTCTCCTAAATAGTTCACAGAGCTATAAATTTAACATAGTGTGATTCATTGTACCATATGCACTCAAATTACCATGATCAAAGGATTGCTCATCACGGATTGACGGGACGAGCTCGGCTTCGTATATCCCTTGTCTAGAATGTCAGAATGATAGGACTCGAAATTCTGCGATTTAAATGGCGAAAAAAGAGAGGATTAAGTGTCTGTTTTGTGTAGCTGCGATTGGGTTGTATTTGTGCGCCTTCTGATTTTGTTGTGAAGTGTTGTAACTTGTATGTTTGGGGATATATATTTTATGAAACCGTTGCATTTCAAAGTTGTGCAAGACGGCTTTTTAAAAGCTGTTATAAAGTGACTCTGAGGACGTTGCTGCATAAGCAAATTGACAAGTATCTTGAAAAACAACAACACTCGTTTTACTTTTGCAGCTGTTGGGAGAAAGCTTAGTGAAACAGGCTTTTAAGTTAGGTTATGTTTAGTTACATCTAGCTAATTGATTGCGTTTTAAAATCTGAAAAGAGTGCACAGGCAAGTCGTGCCTTTTACTCCGCCCCTGCCGCTGCGTCCTACTCCTCTCTCATTGACGCAGCTCTACGTGTGTGTGGAGCTTGTTGCTATCACTCGAAGCCGCAACGGCCAATGCAAAATTCGACCTTGCGCTTGGGTATTGGACAGATTCATGTGATTATACCTGTCGAATTGATCTTTAATAATCTCGAGAATTGATTGTGTTTTAAGCATTCATAATCCCTCACACTTGATTCATACCGATCTTATCTTCAAGTTGGTCCTCCTCGTGATTTCTGTGTGTTATTTTGTATGCTTCTAAAAGAAGATAGAAATATCCCGTCAATGCTTAATACGATGCCCCGTACATCTCTGTTAACGGAACCTCGAAAGAATAATGTCCGGTATCATTCTTCAAACATATCCGTATGATGCGACTGTCACACAAGATCGAAACCTCATAGATCTAGTCTCGAGTATAGCCTATAAAAAAAATGTTTAGTTTCCATGTGGACATTCTAAAGGCAAAAAAAGTACCAAAAAAATCATAAATTTATTACATTGGTACCAATTTAGTTCATCTAGCTAATTTAAACTGGAAACCGCTGACGTGGATGCCAACCGTCCTGTGTGGCACTGTCGACGCTAACATGAATAATTTTTAATAATATTTTGATTTTAAATTTTTTTAAAAATTTCCATTTTTTTTCCTTCTCTTTTCTTTGGCCTGTAGCCATAACTACCACAGGCGGGGGTCACCCTCGTCGAATCTGGCAAGAGCTCGACCCTTGCGACTTTGCGAGGGTCACCCTTGTTGGCTCTAGCAATGGCTCGACCCTCGCGGCCTAGGCAAGGGCAACCCTTGCCAAATTCGGCGAGGGCGACCCTCGCCTATGGCTGGTCACCAACCATTGCTGAATGTCGGCTACAGGCTAAAGGAAGGAGAAGGGAAAAAAAAAAAGGAAAAAAAGAAAGAAAGAGGGAATAGGGAAAATTTTTAAAAAATTCAAAAATTATTAAAATATTAATAAAAATTATCCATGTTAGCGCTAGTCGTGCCACGTAGGATGTTTGACATCTACATCATCGATTTCTAGCCTAAACTGGCCGGATGAACTGAATTGGTACAAATGTAAAAATATTTATCACCAAATTGATCCAATTGAAAGATTTAAGATCAAATTGCTACCAATACAATAGATTTAGGGTTTTTTTGGGTACTTTTCCCTTGTAAAGGCATGGGGAAAAGTACCAAAAAAGTCATAAATCTATTGTATTGATACCAATTCAGTTATAAACCTTTCAATTGGATCAATTTAATTCTAAACTTTTTCACATTGGTACCAATTCAGTCCATCCAGTCAATTTAGGCAAGAAATCGCTGATGTGGACGCTGACCATCCTATGTCACATAACCAGTGCTGACGTGGATAATTTTAAATATTATTTTAATAATTTTCAAATTTTTAATTAATTTTTTTAAAAATTCTTTTTTTTTCCTTCCCCCCATTTTTTTTTCTTTTTTCTTCTTCTTCTTTGGCCTTGGCCGGTCACCATGGTCGGCGACCGACCACAGGCACTAGCGAGGGCGTTGCAGCCCTCGCCGGCTCTAGCAAGGGCTAGACCCTTGTGGCCTAGGCGAGGGCCGCCCTCATCGGATCTGGCGAGGGCACAACCCTCACGGCCTGGGCGAGGGCGGCCCACGCCAGATCCGGCAAGGGCAACCCTCACCCAAGTCGCGAGGGTCTAGCCCTCACTAGAGCAAGCGAGGGCGACCCTCTCCTATGGTCGGCAAGGGTCGTGATGCCCTCATTGGCGCTTGTGGCCGATTGCCGGCCATGGTGACCGGCCAAGACCAAAGAAGAAGAAGAAAGAAAAAAGGGGGCGGGTGAGGAAAAGAAAAAGAAAAAGAGAAATTTGTTTTAAAAATCAATAAAAAATTATTAACATAATAATAAAAATTGTCAATGTTAGCATTGGCCGTACCACATAGGACGGCCGATGTCCACGTCGGCGATTTTCAGCTTAAATTAACTGAATTGATTGAATTGGTACAAATGTAAAAATGTTTAGGATTAAATTGGTCATATTGAATTATTTATGACTGAATTAGTACCAATGCAACAAATTTAGGGCTTTTTTTGTACTTTTCCCAAAGGCATGATTTACAGTTGCTTTTTACTTCGTAAGTACATTGAAAAGAAGCACATTGGATTCATGAAAGATAATGTTAGTACTGAACTTGTTTTACAGGCTCTATTTTTCCCATACGAATATAAATCTAATTCCCTCGTCTACCCCTTTCCTTTCGGTCTCGTTCATATATCAACATCATCTTTTAAATCATGGCAAAACAAAAGAGACTTCTGTCTCTATTGTGTGGGTGCGAGGACTCGTCTCCATCTCCATGTGATCTCTTTTGAGATTGGGTCTCCCTTATCTCTTGCTTGCTTCCTTTTTGATGCAATTTGTGGTGACACACTCCTTTATCTTTCCTATGTTAGATGCTTTCTTCTTTTCTTTTTATTTCAATTCAATGGTCACCGTTCGTTTCGAATTTAGATGTAGATTTTCTTGATGGACCGATGACAAACACTGTTTGGCCTGCCACGCCATAGAGTGCTGCCTCTTGCCACTTTGAGCAGAAAAAAGGGTGCAATATTTGCCTCACAATAAGGGAAAAGCTAGCCTTATTGCTTGGCAAGACCTTTCCTATGCTTTGGTTCAGGAATTGGTTGTTGTGAGTTCGATTCCCATCCCGGGAACTCAGATATAAGTGGGGAGCCATGGCGGCTGGTTGTCGTGCTAGTTCTCCTTGAGGTATTCTGCTAGTTACGATCGTGCCCTTCGATTGTAAAAGAAAAGTAAAGAAGGCAAAGAAAGGATCATCTTGCCCACACCCGTGAGTAGGTAAGCAAACCTACTCGCTTGGAGTGGGCAAGGATTTCCTTTCCATTTGATGTGATGCAACCATGTGCTAGCAGATCGTATTCTCTCCATACGAGGGTAGACAAAACCTACTTGTTCTGCTCATTCTGGGAATTCAACTCGTGTTCTCGTGGAAGACAAAAACCGATGGAAAAAATAACTGGACATGTCACGTTTGGTGGTTCATTCCTTGGTATCATTTTATTCCTAACATCACCAATCCAATTGCTTATTCAAATGGGCGGGATGGGAGAATGCAAACGATCTTTTCTGTTGAGGCCATCGTCGGCATCTTCTTATGTGGACAACAATCTGCAGGAACACCAAGGTTAATTAGGATTTATGACAGGGTGAAATGTCACCAGACGGAGACAAGACAAGACCATTTGATTCTTGTTCCTCACGAGTCATTTTCTCTATCAAAAGGTTCCCAATTCTAGATATAAATGGAAATGGATGGGTTAGGAATAGTAAAATGGGGAGTGGCTTGGTCCACAGTTTTTCGAGTTTGATGTTACGTTTTCGTTTTGGTGGAGAGTTGGTACGTGGGTTCTTCTTATAAGTTTGGTAATTTGTTTTTCTTTTAGTATTAGAGTTGATAGGGGATTAATTTTTTCGACTATTTTTATTTTCAAATATTCGCAGCGATTTTCAGACAATAAAATCATACTAATGTGTTTTTTCCGTCAATTTCAAAGCTAAAATTAGAAGAATGATATGCATTCGACCATTCAAGAAATTATTCTTTAAATGCGATCTGTCCGTTGACGTAGCCGCACCCCAATATCCAAGAGTTGGAAGTGACAATTTGCTTTTTCAAGTTGACTTGAAAATGATTATTGGCACTCTCGGCTCCAAAGTATTATGAAATATATATGCAACGTCTTACAACAGATTTTAACTTCGCTAAATACAATAAATATATATAGTACATCTAATTATATGTTAACGTGTATTTTGTAGTTCAAAATGAATATGAGAAATTGAATTTTCCACTCGAGAGTTTAAAATAGAAAGTGTTTGATAAATCGCTTATTCGCTCAATAGAAAAGAAACCACTTGCTTGTAATAGCATCGTAGTCAATCTAACTAAGGAAAAAATAGTGTACTTTATCTTTATAATATCAAAATGCAATACCCTTAATGACTCTTATAATTAGTGATATA
>BCNH02000008.1:2556965-2599273 GCA_001662345.2 Metrosideros polymorpha var. glaberrima | reverse complement strand
ACTTTGTTTGTCTATATTATTTAATTATCGAGAATACTTATCCCCTTTTTCATGTTAGGCTCAAGAAAAGAATTAGTACGTGTAAAAGGTTGCCAATCAAGACGGATAAAAAAGGGCACTTCAATAAAAGAGTTGCTTTGACCAAAAAATAAAAGAGTTGCTCAATTAAAAATAAATAATAAAGCGTTGATAAGTAACTCCGATGAGATTTGGTAATCCAAAGCTAGTTAGTAACTTAATCCCACAAAAGTTGGTAATCGCTTTAATTTAGAATGGTAATTTCGATATTGGTAAATTTAAAGATCTTGGTAATTCATGCAAATAAAAGTTGGTAAGTCAATATATAAAAATTGCTAATTCGTAAAATATCAAAGGATTTGGTAATTTCTTAATAGTGTTGATAAGTTACCAACATTTAAGCTGGAAAAAAGTTACTTGTCATTTTTGTTATCAATAATTTTTTGACACTTAGCAGTACTTATTGTAGTTTACAGCAGGCAACAGGGGAAACGAATTCAAATTTTTGGATACGGAACAATGCAAAATATTTACGATGCAACATGTCATATGAAGCTTATTTTTGAAAAATTAGATTCGAGAAAATGCAGGAGAAGTTCAATGAAGGAATTTAAGATGCAAAATATTTATGTACAGTTTAACATTCAATTTTTTAGTCCACACATTTATCCTTGCATCAGTATATATATATCGATATCCTTTTTCGAAAAGAAAGAATCAAGAGATCCCCTAAGAATAGGAAGTGTCTCCTCACCTAATATAATCTCCTATAGCTGTAAAACTAAGGGTTGCATTTGTTTCATTAAAAATATCATGATAAAGGAAAATATTTTCATGAAAATCATTTTCGAGGAAAATACTTAGGCTCTGTTTATTTCGTGAAAAATGAATAATTTGAAAAATATTTTTTTAAAAATAATCGCTTGTATTGCATACAAAGATGAACAAATGAAGAATATTTTCATCATTCACGAAATTATTCAAATATAAATTTTTGTCGATAATGAAAACATTTCTCGTTTACAAATTATTTCAATCGATACAAGCGATTGTTTTTATAAAAATATAATCCAAATCATTTATTTTTCGTGAAACAAACAGAGCCGTACTTTTCATTTATTTGATGATTTAGGAAAATTGATTCCTTCTTGTTAGAACGGAAATCGTTTTCTTCTTATTTGAGCTTGTTATTTTCAGTCCATGGAAAATATTTTCTGATTAGCTTTCCCTCATCCAAACGGAAAATGGTCTCCCGAAAACAGTTTTCCTGCAAACAAACAGACCCTCTAAATCATCTATTTCGCCCAATCCCTTTGAGAATCGGAAGTGCCTCTTCTTCTCTTCTGATCTTGTGCTTTATAACATGAAACGAGGAATCAATCTTATTCTTACCCGGTGATGCAATCTAGCACAACAATAATTGATCAATAGCAGAAGAGGAATGGAAAAACAGTGTCTTTTCCATCAAAAGCAGAACAACTGGACCAAACAATTATCCATCTCCTTTATTCGTGTTGAAGTCAATTCTAAATCCAAAGAACCAACTCAACATATTCAACTAAGGCCAGCGAAATTGCAACTCATAATCATCATCGCTTTTGATGTAGAGATACAAGCCGTCCCTGTCGATGCGCCAATAGCACTTCTGGTCGCCGCACCTTACAGCGTCCCTCGGCTCATAGAACACCTGAAAATCTCCATGGGAGCTGGCCCAGCTCATGTCGCACCAGTACTCGGCCGTATGCCCGATCGCGATATCGAAGTCCCAATCGAAAGCTGCTCCGAATTCCAAGACCCGAGTGCCCAAATCGGTCTCCTTCGATCGGCAATGCGCGGTCAGATTCGTGTCGTCCCCCAAGTTGTTTATGACATAGACATGGAAGGCGGTCGCCATTTGAATCTTGAAAAGGGTCAGTGCCAGTAGTAGGAGAAGATTTGTATGAGGTGTTCTCATTCTCTTCTTCATTCTTTTTTTCCCCCACTTTGCTGGTGATGGAGATGATGCGAGACCAAGGTTTTACACTGCAATTACATAGAGTTGTCATTCGGTGATTGTGTTTTATGTAGTGACCATAAATGCAAGATCTTTCTTATCTCGTTCCATTAGCAGGTGACCTGTCTTCCTTTTCAAGATTTTTTTGAAAGAATTACCAAAAAAGTCATAAACCTATTGCAATTAAGCATATTCAGCCCTAATTTTTTCTGACCAATTGAGTTATAAACATTTTGCATTTGTTCCAATTTAGTCCATCCAGCCAATTTTGGATGGCCGACGCTGACGTAGATGTTGGCCATTCTACGTGGCGTGACCGGCATTGAAGTGGATAATTTTCAATGATATTTTTTTCGATGTATTTATTTTTCCTTTTTTTCTTCTCTTGCCTTCTCGGTGACCGGAAAGAGGCGAGAGCCAGCAAGGTCGATTTTGCCGACCATTGGCGAGGCTCGACCTCGTCGGCTCTTGCCTTTGCTAGTAGCTGAGGTTTGGCAATAGGCTAGAGAAAGAAAAAAAAATAAGTAAAAAAACTCGAAAATTGTTAAAATATTATTAAAATATGTTAACGTCAGCGTCGGCCTACCAGAATTGGCCAAATGAACTGAATTGACACAAATACAAAATGTTTGAGACTCAATTGACAAAAAAAAAGTAAGGAATAAATTGACACAATTGCAATAGGTTTAGGACTATTTTGATAATTCTCTCGATTTTTTCCCTTTTTTTTTTCAATACTTTTTTGGGCCAAGTTTTTTCCTTTTCAAGATATTTTTTTTGCCACTCTTTTCTTTTTCAATAATTTTTTTGGGGCCAAGCTTTTCCTTTTCAAGATTGATTGTGCAAAAAATGGATCACACTAGCCATGAGCAAAAGTCCTTATAAAAGTCACAAATTAGCTTTGGCGCTAGTTCAGGGTGGCAAACTTAGCAGCACATGCATGTATAATATCAAAATGAAGGCCTCGAAGTTCTAAGCCTATTGCTAGGAAGACAAGACCGTGATAGCTGTGCTCGCGCACCAAGGTCGAACCCAGAATGTGATTTCTATAGTTTACTCGTCATAAAAAGACAGTGGATGAAACAAAATTCTTCATACAAAAAGACAAGTTGTAGTACGAGATTCTAACCTACTAGGTAATGGAGAACACCTCCCACTAATTGACGACGGAACAGAAGACAGATCCGAGAAGATTTCAATTAGAAAAACTTAAGAACACCGTGTCGAACGCTCGTTCACGATTAGACGTTGAAACGTTCAATCGTCCTGAAGACAAAATACCAAGACTTGCCAGATATTTTGAGAAACTATGATCGAAGCGCTTGTCCCAAAGACTCCCAATTGGATCTCAACCTTTGCCCCTCCACAAAAGAAAAGGACAGAATTTCGACCCTCCCTCTATTGTTTTTTCCTTGCAAGACTTTGACCTTTCTACGAGCGCACGTTACATCCCTTCGCACCTCATTTACATAAAAGCATATACCAGTCAATGTCGATGCAGAGTTGCGCGGCCAGGTCAAGATGCATATAGCTCGTTCAAGATCGAGTACCGTGGAGACTCTGATTTCACGACCGGTGTGCGAAGAACAGAACCAGTTTGTAACGTAGTGAACACGATCGGGTTCGATCGTTTCGCTATGCGCAAGAGATTTGGTTTCATCTCGAGAGCGTTCCGAGTACATCTGTAAGAACGGAATGATTAGACGCATATACTCTCCCGCACGATACATTTGTATTTGCTTTTACACGAGGCAGGGTGCATGTGCACAACGAGCATTATGGCTTGAGCAAAATAAGGCCAAAGCAATTTCCGGAGTGAATTAGGATTTGAGCGGGTAGTTTATGGTGGTAGGAGTAATTACTGAATGTTTACTGAGCAAAATTGTTTAGTACCCGAGAAAATTGGATGTCAAAATCTCTTGAAGTACCCGACTAATCCCGTGGTCCGTCGGTGAGAATAGAAATTATCTAGTACTGACCACATAAGGCGGTGTCCACACACATCACACAGCCTGCTGTAGATGTTGAATATTGACTTCATCAAAGAGTCGAACGATGACCAAGACCAAGCTTGTGGACATCTTATATTGTTTGCAATGTTCTGAAACAACGTTTAGGTTCATCTGGTTTCCTCCTCTTCGCCTGCAAAGCAACCACATTGATCGATTTCCTCTGTTAGTGCTTTGTAAGATCCGACCCAACAGAAGCACAATAATGGAAGAGCATGTAGGTAAGAAATCAAATGAACTGGCGTTTTTGGTCGTTCTTGCAGCAGTCACAGTCCTAGCATTTGCTTTTATGTGGTGCGTGTTGTTCAAGAGGAAGAAAACAGGGACACAGCACAATCAGGATGAGTCGCGAGCTACTACAGACGACTCACCACCAGCTGCACCGAGGCAAGGGATCGATTACGAGGTGTTCTTGAGCTTTAGAGGACCCGACACTCGCAAAAGCTTCACCGATTGCCTCTACCAGGACTTGGTTCATTCCGGGATTCACACCTTCAGAGATGCGGAAGAGCTCCGAGTTGGAGAAAACATTAGTGACGAGCTTCATCAAGTGATAAAAAACTCGAGGATCTACATACCCGTTTTGTCCAAGAACTATGCTGATAGCAAATGGTGCCTGAGCGAGCTTGCACAGATGGTGAAAAGCAAGAGATCGTTGGCTCAACGACAAATATTTCCCATCTTTTATGACGTGGAATCCTACGATGTTAAGCTGAAGACTGGTACGTACAAGAGAGCTCTCTGCCAACACGAGAAAAAGTATGGCTCTAGAACAGTCCTGGAATGGAGGGAGGCTCTTATGGAAGTATCTAAATTGAAAGGATGGGAAGTAAAATCTAGAGGGTAATTCCTTATCGACGCTTCTTTAGCATTTTTCTTAGCGACAGGCCTGCGATTTTTTATAATTTTGTGTCACTGCATTATACAACTGATTGTTGGAGATATGATTGAATATTATTGAAGATTCACTGACTGTGGCACCGATATTGATTCGATTCTGATTGATTTAGTCAATCCTTGTAATCCTTGTATATATTGTTTCCTATTTTTCCTTTCATTCTTACACTATAAATAGGTCCGTGTACATGTATACAAATTGTAAGACATACAACAGAAAATTCCCCCTTATTTTTCTTCGATATGTGTCACTGATGATTCTGGAAATTCATCCTTGCTTTTATCCTATGTTAGATCAAAGCTGTCGATTACAGCATTTCTAATGACTAAACCCCATAATAGCCTCTTGCAACTGTGATAATATCCACCACCGTAACAAGAAATCGTTCAGAGTGATGGGTTTATATGAAGTTCTAAAAAGAGTAGTTCAGGGCCGTACTTTGACAGAACTCAACACGGCATGTTTTGGGCAGAATTATAGGGACAAATGATGGAACTAATGTACCTTTATGTGTTTCAATAACTAAATAGATAATCTCGCTTTCTGACTTATTCTTCTGTTACAAATTTCATGTTTGTTGCAGACATGGAGAACTCATAAAGTCGATTGTTCAGAAGGTTTTGATTGAATTGAAGATCAATTATCTAAATGTGAGTGACCATATAGTGGGAATTGATGATCCCGTTGAACAAGTAACACGGTTGCTAGAGGTTGGCTCAGAGGGTGTACGTATGGTTGGAATTTGTGGAATGGGAGGGATTGGCAAAACAACTCTGGCCAAGGTTGTCTACAACCGCCTTTCTTCTCATTTTGAAAGTTGCAGTTTCATCGCTGATGTCCGGGAAACAACAGATGCCAATGGTCTAACAGCTTTACAGAAACAGCTAACTTATGACATCCTCGGTTACAAATGCATAGGACCTCTTAACGTTGACGAAGGGATCAACATGATCAGAGAAAGGTTTCAGAATAAGAGAGTTCTCATTCTTCTCGACGATGTTGGCCACAGGGATCAACTCAAGGCACTAGCAGGAAAACATGATTGGTTTGGTTCAGGAAGTAGAATTCTAGTTACGACGAGAGACAGGAGTGTCTTCAGTGCTAGAAGGGAAGGTACCCCTGAAGTTCCAGATCACTATGAAGGTGACTGGATTTATGAAGTCACCAAATTAAACCGCGTACAAGCCTTGCAACTATTCAGTAGACACGCCTTCAGAACAATCTCTCCTCCAGAAGACTTCATGACTGTGTCAAACGAGGTAGTCCTCACCACTGGAGGGCTTCCTCTGGCAATTGAGGTCATAGGTTCCTTTTTGTGTGGCAAAAGCAATTCAGTATGGGAAGGCACTTTGGAAAGGTTGAAAGATGTCCCACATAAGGAAGTTGAGAAGAAACTGATGATAAGTTATGAAGCATTGGATCATGAGCAAAAGCAAATATTTCTCGATATTGCATGTTTCTTTAACAAAAGGAACAGAACAAATGCTTTTCATATGTGGGATGACTGTAAGTTTTATCCAGAGTATGGTATAGAAGTCCTTCTCCTGATGTCTTTAGTTAAAATTGGAGATAATTATGAGCTATCCATGCACGATCAACTTAGAGACCTTGGTAGGGAGATTGTTCGCCGTGAGAATCGCAAAGATCCTGGGAGGCGTAGTAGGTTGTGGATTGAAGAGGAAGCACTAGATGTGCTGAAAAGAAAGAAGGTAAAAGTTTGACTTCATCACCAATTCTGTTTGCTGAAAAAGCTACTTGTATTCCTTCCTTAACATTGACTTCTCTTTAATCATGAGACATGCTCCATGTTCACAGGGAACAGATGCTGTTGAAGCACTTGCTTTGAGCAATTATACTCGCGGTTCTGATACTGCCTTAAAGAACCAGATCTTTACTTGTGAAGAATTTTCAAGCCTCTCACATCTAAGATTCCTCCAAATGCATAGTGCGAACTTTGTTGGAGACTTTGAGCATCATCTCTCAAGCCTAAGATGGCTTTCTTGGAAAAATTGTCCTCCAGATTTTCTAGCTACTAATTTTCATCCTAGAAATCTAGTGGTTCTTGACCTGTCATGGAGCAATATAACACACCAATGGAAAGGCTGGAAGCAGATTGAGGTAAGAGTAGATTCTGTGTCTATATTTTTGTTATGTTTCATGTATCTCTCTGCCTTCATCCATTTTAATAAAATTTCTATCCAGATGGCTAAGAAACTGAAAGTTCTGAATCTTTCCCACTGCAACAAGTTGACCAAAACTCCAGACTTATCAGCTTATGTAAGTCTGCAAAGATTGATTCTCCAAGGGTGTTCGCGTTTGTTTCATATTGATCCATCAATTATTCACTTGAAGTGCCTCACTCATTTGAACATCCGAGGATGTTATTCTCTGAAACACAACACCTGGCGTAATCTAAGTTTCCTGGAGGATCTTGAAGAGTTCATCACGGATGTACCTTCTCAGAAAGATGATCCTATGTCGCAAAGTACGGAGAAGATAGATACTTTAAATGCTGCCCGTACGGTCTCACAAGTGCATCACAAGATCAACCCGAGAGAGTACACATCAAAGTGGGCTCTCCATCAACTGTCAACTAATTCCACATACCCAAGTAAGTATTAGAACGTAACATCAATTTTAGAGTTTTATATGATGAAGAAAAACAACTATTGGATGAAGATAAACATGTTCTGATTGTCTACTAGGCATATATTAACCTCTGAAAGTTTACTGCAGGCACAGGAATGACTCAGATTAGAGATCCGACAGGAGTGGTAGTGGAACACAAAGATTTGTCTTCGAACCAACTAGAATGGGTGGAGAGACTTCCAGAATCAGTGGGGTATTTGGAATCACTGGTTGAGCTGGATTTGTCAAGCACAGGAATTACAGAATTACCTGATTCGATAGGTGATCTGAAGAAATTGAAAGTGCTGAGAATTGATGGAAGTTGCATAAGAAAATTACCTGATGCTATAGGAATGGCAGAGAAACTCGAGGAACTACATGCCTTAAAGAGTGAGAGCTTAGAGGAAATTCCTAGTAATTTTGAGTGCCTTTCCTCTTTGAGAATCTTGAGATTATCAAGAACTGCCATAACTAATATACCAAAACTTCCAGCAAGCCTAACCAGTCTACAAATCGAATCAAGATCAACGAGCACTATTCCTGATCTCTCGAACCTCATCAACTTAAAAGACTTGGACTTGGATTTGAGGATATTTTCCTCTAGAGACCCATCTCACCTTCTACAAACTCCCAGCCCCAGTTGGATTGGGAATTTATCCAAATTGGAGCACTTAAAATTGTCTTTTTCAAATATCATCTCTCTGCCTACATCTTTAGGCTCACTTTCAGGTCTCAAGAAACTTGAGCTCCTGTCCTGTGTAAACCTCAAATCCCTGCCACTGCTTCCCACTAGTTTGACAGAGCTATCCATCCGAAATTGTATTTCAATAAGAACATTACCGACAGTTTCAAATTTGGAGAACTTGATAATATTTGCTCTTGCCGAGACACAGGTGACAGAGATTGAAGGACTTTGGGGCTTAGTATCACTCAAACATTTGGATATACAAAGATGCAATATAGAAAATCTCGACGGGCTTGAACAACTGGAAAATTTATCCACACTGAAGGTTTCGACCTGTGAGTTCCTCCAGAAAGTGCCTGATCTGTCAAACTTGCTGAAATTACGGGAGTTGAGGCTACTTCATTGCACAAACATGTTTGAGATTCAAGGTCTTGAAGAATTAGAATGCTTGGAAGAGTTGTGGATTCAACATTGCATATCTTTGCAAAGATTGCCAAACCTATCAAACTTGAAGAAGCTGAAAGTTTTGAATGTATCCAAATGTGAGAAGATTCACAGCATTCATGGAGTAGAGGAATTGAATTCCCTGAAGGATCTAACTGTGTATGGATGTGAGGCAGAATCTTCGCCTAATGTGTGTCTTGCAAAAGAGAGAGTTCTTCAACAGCATTGGCAAGTCAGTGGGCTTTTTAAGAATCTGAGTTGGTAATAACATGAATACCAAAGGGATCTCAGTTAATGAGGCTATTTGGCCATTACATGTACTTCTTTCTTGCCCTTGCACTTGGTGAACGATGTAATTTATCTTCAATTGATTGTTACAGTCCTCCGTGCAGTTTCCTAAAGTGAATAAAAAGGTAGACCTAGAAAGTCAGGCTCTCATTTGATAATGGTTTATACTAATGTAGATAAGGAGTTTGCATGGCATAGGATGGGTTTGGGTATCTCCCTGTGGATACCAGTTTCTCACTTTTTGAACTCGAAACTTACCTTGTCTCAATTCAACCCAGAATGGAGTCCATAAATTTTAAGGTACTGTGCATTCTTTTATTACAAATCTATGTGAACAAACAAAATTTAATATACCTACTAGCTACTGACATATTCAACACACAAACAAAAAAGTTAATAACAGAGTAGAGTGCATCTTATTTGTTGATAACAACATGAAATCAGTAAAACACAATCCAATCATGAACAAAGATGACACCAAGAAAGATAAAACTACAGCAAAACTACTTGAACTCGATGTCAAAGTTTTATAAGTTCTGTTGTTTCATCCTTGAGCTCAATTTAAGTCAAATTTGGTTCAAGTGTAGTACATGATGACTTACATAAAAATATATGGTCATAGGTATGAAATGCTGAATGCTCTTAACATTCGCAACATTGTTTCACTAGTAAGGGTTTTCTATGCTTCTTTTCCAGATCTTATAAGATCAAACTTGTTCAGTGAAATGTACACATTTAAGAAAAAATATGTCAGATGGCTAACATCAAAATCAGAACTCGAGTGGCTAATATCTATTGCTATTCTGGTAACTTAACATAGATTAGGATAAAATGAAGAATAAAGGTTTGTGTGCTGTATCTTAGATCCGAAATTTTTTTCCTTCATACTTCCACTTCCTAAATGGTACTTAACAATTAAACAAGATAGTTACATAACCATTATTTTGCATCCAAAAGATGGACCATGGAATAAACCATGAGTATTTATTTGAGTGAAACAAAGAGCCATAGCAGCAACAGCAAGTGGCTTGTGTTTCATGTATTCTTCTTCTCCACTTTTATGCACAGACTAAGAGAACGGAGTTAGGAAAATTTGACATCAAGAAGAAAATCTGAGTTCGGTTTTGGACAGCTGTTTTTGTTTTCACTCTTTTCAATTAACACTTCACCGTTTTCATTTCGCCTTTTCTGTCAAAACGTGTTTAAAAGTGTTCATGAACGAAAAGTTGTGAAGTTACGCTTCTATCAACATCCAAATTATAATAGAGTCTATTTTTTTTATATTTCAACTGTCCATGGTCTCATTTGACATGAAACACCAATAAGATTTGCTCAACTTATATCATTTCTGGAAACATTTTCCCTTGATTTCACTTGAAAACTATTTGGTGCCAAACACATTTTTTAAGCCACTTTCATTCTCGATGCAAATAAAATAAAACATTTATGTAAATACTCAGGAACTCAACAGGGTTTAAAACATTGGCTGGTGAATTCTCATATGCCATTGATGAAGATGTTAATTTTCAAGTACCTTAAATCCCCTATAAATGACATTGAGTATGACAGGCAAGACAATAATTTGATTGAAATCAAGCTCAATAATTCAGAAAATATAATAATGAACTAAAGAGTTAGGGGTCAAGGTGCTCAACTTCTAACTTCGCAGACTGACTATCCTATGTTCCCTTCAATATAGTTCAATGGTTAAATAAAAGGAGATTTGATGGATATTTACTTTTCATACTCAGCCATTAAAGATATTAGCATTTATAATTTTGATTTTAGCTTTGAAGACTCAACTATGCTTTTACAGTTTTCTCAATGTAAACAAAAGGAAGAGCTACTAAATGTTGTCTGTCTATAAAAGGGGATACACAGACATGGTAAAGGGCACCCCACCACAAGTTAAGGGGCACACCAAGACAAGCCACGATAGTAGACTAGACCTACCATGAAACGCCACTCACTGTAAAAATTCCACCCAACATATACAATGCTACAAACAATGCCTCCATATAATCCTAGTAAATATACGTACCAGGAAATGCCTTTTTACTGATGAAGTGGATGACTTTCTTCTTCTGTCTCCAAGACTCCAACACAGTATCACATATGCTGATAGACAGAAGAGAGAATCTTGTGACATTGTACCCACAAGATGCCAACTGTAGAAAGTCACTCAAAAGAACATCTCCATGGTTCGCAACCTTCAGGCCAAATCAAATTAAAATGATGTACCTAAGTGAAATTTGCAGAACAAGGACCAGAAAAATTACTGCCCCATCCCAGCATGTCTCGTCGAAACATTGGTTTCTTTCTTTTCAAAGTGTGCAATTGAGTAGTCGATTTTGTTTCTGAAACAGAGGACTGAACTGGTCTAACACTGAATTTATACGGGTATGATCTTTTCTATGTAAACAGTGAAGGAGAATGAGCAGCCTTGTGCTAGTCTGTTTATGAAGTATTTCTAGCGGGTAGTATTAATCAACAACATTAATCGATACGAGCAAGGCCAGCTAAGTGAGTAATCACATCCTCAAGGCAAGAAAAATGATCTAAAAACTTATCATGAAGTTCTGAGGGGCTAGCCTCAGCCTTCTCCCACAGGGAAAGACCATCAGAAATGGCCTTCAAACCACTCTGCAGCAACTCAACACCCTTGCTGATCTCATCAGGAACCTTCCTCTTCTTGTTGGATCTATTTTCACAAATCATTTCTGTTCTTTCGTGCCTAACAGCTTCCACGTCAATATTTTGACTTTTTTGAGCTACGACCTTAAGTATCAAAGCCTCTTTCCCCAGCATCAGAAGCTGCTCAGTGCAGGGAAAAGTTTTAAGAAGGGCTACTTCTTTCTCGAGAAATTTCTTGAATTCAGACATAAACCTTTCCTCATTTGCCTCATTTCCTTGTGATAAATCATATGATAGAGCAGCATTTTGCGGCACAAATCTCCAAAGCTGATCGCATGAGGTTCTTGCAGCAAAATGTCCAAATGCTTTAATTGCCAAATGTGCGAGAGCCCAGTGCTGTTCTCTCAGTAACATATGATACAGCTCCCAAATAGCAGAGCTCTTCGGACATTCATCTCTTTCTTCAATTTCTATATTACCAAGTCCTGCCATGAAAAGAGCCAAATCAACTTTGCACTGGTACAACTTGGCATCTGCTGCCAATGGCCTTGTGATAAACAGGTTTTGCAGCTCCATGATGACTTCGTTCATGCCATTACATGCATATAGACGTGTCATGTTAGAAACTATTGCCAGTGTTTGACCCAAAATCTTAAGGCAAATGTCACTTGCCAGATTCTCTGGAGAACGAGTGCAGCTCTGCAGAACATCGGATAGGAACTTTAGTGTCTTCTCGTTGATGTCAGATTCGGCAATCTGGCTAGAGAAAGTAAGAAAGTTCATTCAGATTTCAATGACAGTGACGATTGCTACTTAACCTGTATTCACTAGATCAAATAGTGTTGTTAGAGTTGATCATGCGGTGCTGAAAACAAATTGACAAAATTTGTGTTTCACTGTAAATGAACTGAAAAGAATCTCCATTGAACAAAAAATAAATAAAGTAAAACTAAAAAACATTTAGCATTGAGCCCAGCAGACGAAAATAGACGAACAGGTTTGCCAGAGATTGAAGAACGATTTTGTGAAACAGCCCTTCCCTATCTGATAGAAAAGGATCAACCCTCATTGCATATTGGTACTTATCAGATATAGAATAGATCTGCTTCTCTCCGTTCCTACAAACAAGTCTCATTCATTTAATTATCCATTCCTTGCCCTTGGATAATCCACATCTCAGGCAAGGAAGAACATGAAATTCTTTTTCCTTTATGCAGGGAACAGGAGATTGGATCTAGCTGTAAGAAGAATGCTTGGCTGATAATTAACTCCCGATGCCACATTAGGTTAGGGAGCTCAGCGATAATAGCTTCTCTGCGAAACCTTGTGATTGATTGAAGGAGTTAAAAGGGCCAAGCAATATTGGCCTATGGGCCTTTATGGGAAGAGACCCGTGAATAGTTGCAGGACAAAATTTTTTGCAAATGCATGTAATGGATGCTACAGTGTTGTACTACAATCATTTATTGCAAACTGCTTCAAACAACAAGAAAGTATCCTATTAAGAGAGTTATTATTCAGTAAACATTGGCAATATAATTAATGCATATTTTTCTTCTGATCCGAACTTCTCTTCCAAAATGCAAAAGGACTTACAGAGATGGCAAAGAAGCACACAATACAAAGAGCGGTGCCCCCAGCAGCCTAGAAGGGCAAGCGCTGACAAGCATGCTGCTAAAACCTCCAATAAATTCATCATAGTCACTGATTATCCTTTGCTTAGCAATGCCTCTCAAGTTGTCTGAAAGCAAATTCAGCGAAAAACCTTCCGCTAGCAAGGCTACACTCATGACTGATGAAGACAGAGATACCCCACCACTAGTAACAAAGTCATAAACCCTGTCAGCCACAGATGTTGTACCACAAGAAACCAGCATACTTATAGATCTGGCCACTCTTCTCAGGGCAGAATCATCAACAAAAACAGCTTTGACAGAAGCCACTGATTTGAGACATGAGCAGAGCTTATCAGTAACATCATTTACCACATGGGTCTCAGCATAGCGCATCATAAAGCACCACAGCTCCGTTATAATCTCCCAACAAAGAAAGTGAGGATGGAAGAAGTTGTCAAGCAAGAAAGCCTCCACTTCTCCCCATGCCGTACTAGAGGAGGCCACAATTATGAAAGACTTAAGGGAATGTATAAGAGAAGCAAAAACAGTCTCCCATATCAACTCCGGGGTATTCTTAGTACCATATAGTTGGGGTATCGACATTGAGAGGATGCAAGGATATACTTCTTCATGGACAAGTATGTCGAAAAGCCATCCAAGCTTTCTGGTTATCCCGAGTTGTACATCTCCTTCAATATCGCGAGAAGATCTCAGGAGACAAGCTAGTAACAGAATCCGGCCAAGCGAAGGTAGTCTTGTACCAAAAATAACCTTGCAGCTCACGGAAAAGATTTTATCCACTGCCTTTGTGCAATCAAAGTTATTTGAGTTCTCATCGATATAGGTCTTGTCACTGAACAAACAATCCAGAATTTCAAACTTCATCTCCTGGTTTACTTCATCCGAATTCAGCAAGGAGTTGAATAAATTCATGGATGTTTGATCCAAAAGTTCGGACAATACCTCACTAGCAATTTTTAGGTGCTCTTCATTGCACATTTGAATTTTCAAATTTGCAATCATCAGGGCACAGTTTGTTAACTGCCTGCGAACACCATATGATTGACATGGATACAGGGAGGCTATTTTCACAGCATTAACAAGGTAAAACTTTACAGGAACAAATGACCGTCTAGCTTCTGCTTGAGAAATAGATTCTTTCAGCAAAGACCAATTCTCAGCTGCACATCTCAGAGATTCATTGGCTAGTGAAACAAGAATCAAAATAATGTCTGCTACATTAAAATTGACTTCTAGTGCTGCTTTTCCTATCTGAAGAAGTGTGACAACACCTTTCCAAGTGACATTCAGAATGCTCACCAGAGTTCCACCACCACTAGCTGCAATAGTTCCCAATTCGCACAGCTTTTCTACCGTATGTTTTGCCATGTTAGCAACATAATTTATGTCACCAGCCCCTTCTGTATCTACGGTACTCTGGTCTTTTTCAGATCTTGCTCGCAGATGGTTCTCAGATTGGCAATAATCTTCGCATAATTTTACAACCGAATTGATGACTGTATGTGCAACCTTCACTATTTCTGAGCTAACGGATCGGATTCTCTGCATCAAACATGAACGAAAACATTTTATCAAAAATGGCAAAATAAAGGCATATGTTTCCCCTGTTCCATAGGAAAAGATAAAGAGAAGAAATCCATGTTTTCAGAGTTTAACCTATCCGAGATTCTGGAAATAAGCCCCCGAAGTATCTACTCTACAGTTGTTGAATTAGGAATAGAAACAATATATGAAAGAGATGATTGGAAGGCAATACTTAATGTCGTAAATAAGTACCTCAACCTCCAACAATGAATCTTTTGTCAAATTCAGTTGTTCCAATAATGAACTCTCCACAACGTTCATTAGCGTATTGTCTGTTAGTGAAGGATACTGCACCAAAGCAGTAAAGCTTGCAGTGCAGAAAGTAAGTACATCTAGAAGCAGCTGCATTAGAGAATTTTAGTATGTCAAAGATAGAGAAAAGCATTTGGCCAGAAGAAAAAGATACCTGACAGCATCAGACAGTCATAGATGAAACATATTTTCCCCAATTTAATTTAAAGTCTTTTACCTAATCAGAGAATTATCAATGCAGAATATTTTCCTTTCTTCCTCCGTGCACAGGTTTCAGTAGCCATTCACAGTGTATTCAAGCAAGGAATTCCTACTATAAGTTTAAGATAAGATGGTACTGAAGTAAGATAGTCTAGTCAAAATAAATTCAGTCAAACTTTTAGCTTCATCTTGTACTTTGTCTAAGCTCCCAACCCAGTCCCAAACAATATAAGTGCAATGGTGAGACAAGAGCCAGTCACAACTTCCACTTACCCCTGCTTGCAATGCCCCAACTCCAGCTGTCCCCCCTCCCCCAAAAACTCCCCACTCCTCACCCCAAAATAATAGAGAAAGCTCTCTTCTACGCCTAACTATATTGCATATTTGGTAAGGAAGATACTAAAGAGAATCGAGTAGCAACAAAAGATAAGTTACCCCATAAAACATCTTGCAGTGTTCTTCTTCTTGAGACTCCTCCATTGACATAATTGTCATCTGTAGATGCTTTTTACACCAAATGCTTGCCTGTCATGACACAATTACACCACTCAGTATACAAAATTTCAAAGAAGTGTGCACTCACTCACACCATGATGGTTTGTAACAGCATGCAAGGCATTCTTTACTTCCTAGGTGGGAGTTGGGGTTAAAAGCATCATAAGAAAATAAAACTACCTGGGCCCCAAGAGTAAGGAATGGTGTCAGGCCACCACATAAACTTGGCTTGAGGAACTTTGTAGCAACCTGTACGATTGCTTTGTGTAATATGCACTGGGTAACATCCAAACAAGTGTAGTCCTCCCAAAATGTCCAGATTGTTGTCAAGGTAAAGATCGTGATTTCACAAAGAAAAACATGTTTTCCCATCTGGTTTCTTAAAGACACCATTCCAGTGGATCAAGTTAGTCATAATGATTAAAGAAAAAACAGCTTGCACATGCTTTAGTCCATCAGTCCTTCCATATTCCAAGCATTTCTCAAGTTAAAGCCAGCAAGAAAGGCATTAAGATGGCGTAAAGGAGGTATTAGTCAGATGCACTGAAAGACTGACTACTCCTTTGGAATAGCATGTGTATAAGGACTAAATGTACATTAAAATATTAATCTGCAAATTCTTCCGAGTTTTTGTTTGGGAGACAGAGGGGGAGGAAAATATGGAGTGGGTGAGGAAAATTCACATTTTTCCTCCAGTCTCTCCTATAAAAAATATTAAAATTTTCAGAAATTTTCCACACCGCATCTCATATTCTCTCCCTCCCTTCTCTCCCAAACAAAGGAATGTCAGAATAATAAAGGAACATTCTGAGAAAGGGTTGAATGTCAGTGGAATATTTTAGTCCTAAGCCAGTAAGCTAAGAGAAATAGAAGCTTCATATACTCTTTTACTCATAGCACAGACGACGAAAGTGCTAGCATCTCGCATCAGCTGAAGAATAGACTAAGAATAAAGTTGTTTTGAGCATAGAAAAGTAGACAATCATCGTACAAGCTAAAAACCGTATGAGTTTTTTCTAAAACTCTCATTCTAAGGCTGAATAACACTATCTAATCTAGCCTCCATCTAGAATTTGAAGCATGAAGATTTACTCAATAGCCCTTGATCTCCCATTGGTTGAAAACAGATAGCATCTTCACTAGAATGACAAATCCCATATTAACTAGATCACTCTCTGTAAAGTAATCTTTGAGAGCAGCAGGTAGAGCAATTAACTAATGAAGTCCTGTATTTCTTTCTTCCAATTCGAAAATTAACTTCGAGATGTTCACTATGTGCAAGCTATAAACGGGAAAAGAAACATCAGTGGCCTTGCGAGTACTGTATTTTCCTTCTCCCACATATGCACACTAAGGTGCTTATCAAAAAAGAAAGATGTATATCAAAGAGCGCAAGAAGTGGTATATTGAAAGTTCCTACAGCCCCTTGCTGTTACTCCCTTTTATTGATCATGTCTTCTGCACACTCAGACACCTTATTATACCAGACATCGGCAACGAACACATTGATGCTTCACCATAGGAGCTTTTCTTTTGTAAGTAAATTAATCTGTATCGCTCAGAACCAAGGAAACACGGGTTGAGTACTCATTACAAGCCAGCTAGCACCATAGTTGTTAATAATACTTCTTATAACACAAATACAAACTGTCAACAGATTTCCAGTATAATCTATCACACAGATGGCTCATTTTAGAAAATCCACTCTGCAGATACTTTTCTGATCAACGTGGAAGCTTTACTTGAGCATTGATTAAAATTAGAGCAAAAGGCAAAGAAGCAGCAGGAAAATGCAATGAACAAAGGCGCAGCATGCTATTTATACAAAACTAAAAATTACTAGAAGAATGCACTTGATTTATTGACACAGAGGAATGGCATTCAGTGAGGGGGGCTCCTCTGGATCTCATATTCATTCCCAAGACATTCATCCATATGTGCAAAACAATACATCATATCAGACTCCCATATTTGCAGAATCAAGAACAGCGCTGCATCATCCATTGGGACTTGCAACCAATCAATTCACTTGACTAAAGGACAAACGGCAATTTGCAGATAATTTTTCAACATAGATAATAAAGGATTTGATATTACAGCCACAACTTCATATCAAAGCTGATTCCAAATCCACTTATCCTCTCAACATCATTAAGCAAAACGAAAGAACACTTGGTTCAGAGGATACAACTAGGCTTTCGACAACAAAAGCTATGTCAGATCTCTCGCATATTTCCAGTTCGCCGAGCCTAGTAATAAGCTGAACCCGAGTCTCAACGACCTGCAAACGCATCGATAAAAGTCATACACGAGAAACAGCTTGTATCGCTAAGAATGCAAAGTCTATGCAGCTTCCCCAAGGATTTGTTAAGTTCCACGTCCCATTTCCCCCTTGGTTCCCCCCAACAATTCGGAGAATCACTGGAGGATACTTCCGAATCAAACGACGTTCAGACCGCTCCAAATTCAACCATTCATAACCCTCGCTCCCGACACACATGACCTTCGAACTTGCCGATTTCCGAACCAGACAGCATTGACTGAACCAGACAGCAATCGCGTCGCCGGATGACCGCGAAACGGCCGAGAGAAGAGAGAGAGAGAGAGAAGAGTGCTAATCGGTGATCGATGACAGAGTTTGGAGGCGGTAGAGCTTACATCGGAGGACCTGATGGCTTCCATGGCGCACAGCAACTCGGCTCTCGAGCTCTCTCCCTCCATTCTCTCTCTCTCTCTCTCTCTCTCTCTCCCGCTTGCTCGCTCGATGCGTCTCTGCTTTGCAGTCAAATCCCTGCGTCTCTCTCTCCCTCTCTCCTCTCGGCCATATTTCATTTTCCCGCCATTAGGAAGGAAGCGCCTTCGCGTGGATTAAACCGACCGCACGCCGACAGACTCGAACCGGTCACCCATTCGGTCGGCTAACCCAAGCCGAGATGGTTTATTAAAAATACCATAATTTTATTTGTTTGACGAAAAAATAATAATTTATTTGTTTTAAGATGGTTGTTTATATATGAGGGATGATCAATTTCAAGGTGAGCCAATTTCGATCCTAGAATAGGGAACTGGACTAGAGTGATCAGTTTCCAATTTGTGGAACCTAAAATCGATACACTTGGTCCTAGAATTGGTCTGGTCTGATTCTTGAGTGGGTTCAAAGAACCGGTGGCATGTCTTTTTCTTTTAACAATGTAGTCCATTGTTAGATCTTAACGAAAAGGCTGTTAAACCGGCAGCACATTCTTTTCGTTAAAACCCTCATGGGAAGATGCAGATTGCACATGCTTGAGCATGACTCACGACCAATCATGAACACCAATGTGGCTTTGTTGTGAGGTTCATGAAACAGGCGTGAGCGAGTGTGAGTGCCGAGTGGTGACTAAGGGTATATGAAGAAGGGGATTAGGTTTTTTCAGGTTTGTAAGATATAAAACAAAATTAAAAACAACAAAATCGGCCTGGTCTAAGTGGTCCAGATGGGTAGGTCCATATTTGGAATCAAAAACCGAACCAATATTCATAGGTTCTAATTCTATGAAATCGAGAACTGACTGATTCTAGGTTTGGGCGGTTCCTTTTACTAATACGAATAAACGAAAAATATTTTCATCATGAGCAGCAATGTTTAGATACATTTTGTTGTTGATTATGAAAATATTTTCATTGACCAACTCTTTTAAGCAATGTGAACAATCGATTTTCCCAAAATATTACGCAAATCGCTCATTTTTCACGAAATAATTAAAATTATGATTGATTTACAATTCCATATAATATGCAATGTGATAAACAATTATTGTGACTTGTAAAAGAAAAAACGACACACGGTTATTTTGCACTGATTAGGTCTAATTTAAATATTCATTTTCAATATATCGCATTATTTAGTATACCAACTTTTGCGAATTATTTTTCTTTAGTGAAAACATAAATTAATTTTGATGGAAGTACCATTGCTCTTGCTCTTTTTGATTCCCTTGCTTTTCTACTTTCGACTATTCTTAGATTTTGTGGCACTGAACACGAAACACTTAAAAATCAATCAGAATGTTCAAATATCCATAGTAGAATTGTATGTAATTTATTCATAACCTTTATAAATTTTTTTTTTTTTTCATTTTTAGATTTTAAGCCATCGCCTGAACCTTATTAGTGGTCAAAGAGGACCGCGACGCCCCACGTACACCTCCTTTTCGTAAGGTAAGAAAGTCACATTATACCCATCTTATAATATTTTGACTTCACCTTATCTAAATACAAACACTTGTCACATATCATCATGAACTGTACAATAGATTTTTGTGATCATAGAGTATAGTATATGCTATTACTCCATCAACATTTATAATTATGCTTCGTATGTTTTAAAGACAATGCAATGATATAATTGATCACAAGTTATTTTACACCTTAGCATTATCCCAACGAGGCGTTTTGTGGACGACAATTTACACGGCTTAACCAATGAAAGAGGACTTTTCTATAAATGGCTTTTCATAAAGGAGAAGACGGTTTTTTTTTTTTTAATTCGGTACAACAAGATTATCAAAATAAAAAAAAAAAAGCTCACAACTATCAATTTTGTCCAATTGCCGTACATATACTTTCTTATGATCAAAATAAAATGTAAAATTCATTAGATGGATTGGCTATTGTTTAGATAGATGATTTGATTTTTTGTATAACAACAATGTCATTGGACTTTATTTATGTGCCTAATGCATTTCGTGCATGCCAAGGGATAAATTCTAGTTACAGAAATTCCTTGAACATTGACACCATCATATGCACAAGTTTCTTTATTCATTACAAACTATATAACATTAAATCATCCTTACCAATCGGCCGGAGAAGTCTTCCTATGAAATGTGGAATTTGTATATGTTTCGCTATTTATATTTATGAAGAATACATCAGCCTATTTATAAACTTTATTAGATAAACATTCTATGATAATATCTTAATTAAGATATGCACAATCAAAGACAGATATACTTGCAATATATGTACAATAAAAAATAATTGCAATGATGGAGGATCACATCACAGATGCAATTTGCAAGAAGTTAAGGCACAAAACATACATATCCTACACCTAGTGTTCTTGTTGAAAAGATGATTTTCATTGTCAATGGGAAAATTGAGAGCAGAGGAGAAGACGGGGTTACGAGTTTATGAGAGGAGATTTTTGCGGGGAAGAGTTTCTAGCTTGGTGCCTTGAGAGTTCTCCTGTAAACAAAGGTACAGATCGCAATCTTTCTAAATAGTCTTTAATTATCGAATGACTAGACATATTAAGAGCATTCCAAAATCTGTGATATTGAAAATGGACGAATGACAAGATCACTTGGAAACTAGTTGCTAAGTAATAGGACGGTGACATGCGTGACAAATGTTGAAGCCCTTGCACTATGAGCAGAAGACCTTGAAGAAGTCAATAGACTATTTGCAAGATTCCTGCGCAAGCCAAAAGTTCAAGGAGCCATAAGGTTCTTGCTCTTTCTTAAGAGATGATTTAGCACAACTACAAGACAAACCAAGCATATCAATGAACTATCAGCAAAAACTAGCAACTAAGTTAACCGTTTCATATTCTCTCTATTTCTTGTGTACATTCTCTTTTTGAACCTAAAGGCAGGAACAACTAGTCAGTCCCATAGTTTGTAATTTGCTCCATATATATATCTTACTAAATGATTTTGGCGGCCTAAGTGGCATAATCATATTGACAGAATCGACATTTCAAATATAGATATAAAGTAAAGAGTATAAAAACATAAATGAAAGCGAGATTAATTAGAGGAAATTCAATTTCCTATTCCATTATCCTTTCTTCCCAAATAGTAATATAATATAGGCAGAGTCAACATTTTTTGAAACTAGTTGTAAAACATCTATCACATCGCTTAGGGATTGTTTGACAAAATTAAAAATAAGTAATGAAAAATTAAGCGCTAAATTTTCACTGTTGATAATTTTAGGGATAAAAATATTAGAAGTGCCGAAAGTTTCGTACAATGCTCACTTTAGTACCACTCAGAGCAAAACGATCACTGAAGTGTCTTTGACGAAAAATTCTGGCCAAAAATATTACATGATTTTTATAATTAAAATTTTAATATGGGTTGGCATTTTTTTTTTTAAAAATCCAGTCCCTATGGACCTCCTAAACGATGTCGCTCAATTCAATGTAGTTGGGTTGTGTGCAAATGAGGTCACACCACTCTCCCAGGCGAAAAATGACTTGCTCGCTTAGAATTCTCCAATTAGGGCTCGGAGGGTCCAACATCGTCATTCAATGCTTGACTCCCAAACGACTCCCTGTCATTGCATTCGCTCGCCGTCGCCGTCGCCGTCGCCGTCGCTCACTTGCTGTCGGCGGCAAGTAAAGGCTGTACAATGTGTCCTCACATGCTGTAGATGCAAATCGGCTTCAAAGACCACTGTCTTCAGTGCTGCGTTGGGTTGATGTCGTCTTCGCCAAATCGACACCGACAGCCCATCTCAGCCAGCACAAGAAGGGCCTCAAGGACTTTGTCAACAGGTTCAAGATATTGTACAATGTGCATAACTTTTTTCATGTTGATGTTTTAGTGTAATTCTGATACTTCTATAACGTCGCGCATGCTGTGCGTTAAAAGTGTCCAATAGTAAAGAAAAGACACAAATTTTTCGGGTGCATTCATTTCGCAGGAACCCATGATTTTAAAAATATTTTTTTAAAGAATGATTTCTTGTATTTTTCACAAAATAGATGAACGAAAAATATTTTCATTATCAACGAAATGTTTTTTTTATTGATTAATTTTTCTAAGTAATATGAGCAATCATTTTAACGTAAATATTCCAAATCATTTTTCTTTTTTTTGTGTGAATCAAGCGCACTCTCTTTTGTTGTGGTGACTGGTGATCGAGTGATCGAGCTCGTTCGGCACCGCCACCAGCGAATGGCAACGCCAACCCCACTAATGGCAAAACCACACATGCGACGAGCAACTCCTCTCTCTGTCTGTGGAACAGACGTAGACACGAAGCAGTGGGAGACCAAGATAGTAGCAAAAGAGAGAATCGATTCAACCGATGAAGAATTGCTCAGCCGACGAATTGACTCGGGAAAGTTTAGGTAGAACCGTGCTTAATCCATTAACCATAAATCACTTCCAACTTTTGATTTATTGCTAAAGTTCGAACCCGGTTTTTCTAAATGCAGTTTGTACGAGTATCGAATGTTTCCCGTGGTGTCACGGCCGTCGTCGACATGATCGGCAATGGTTGCCATGGGCAGGGAAGGGTGAGGGCTTGCAAGGTAGGAAGGCGAGATAGAGATAGAGTTAAACTAACATTGGTATGTCCAGGCTTATCGGCTTTTTTCACTTACATTTTTTATTTACCATCACGATCATATTTTTGGTTATTTCCTTCTATTTAATAACTTTTAATTAAATTAAGACTAATCCGATTAAAAAGAAACGAAGGAAAGTCGAGGGAAGCATTTCAAAGACATTAAAAAACCACATCGCAGGTTTCTTTTATTGATCATCATCCTTTGTTAACAGAACCCTCATGGATAACCGCCACCTCCTCCGGTCCCAACACCGAAGCCACCGCCCCAGCCAAACCGGTAGCCCGAGCCGCCTGGACCTGCACCACCACCAACTCCTCCACCGCCGCCTCCACCTCCGGCTGTGTTTATGTCATCCAAAGTGGACAGTGAAGTCGGTCTGGTCGGAGGAGGAGGAGGAGGGTGAGGGTGAATGCCTCGCCAGGCATAGAAAGAGGAGCACGTCAATAGGAAGAGGAGCGAGCATAACATAGCCGAGTGAGATGCCATATTTGAAGGACTACAACAGCAACCGAGAGTGCAGTTGCATTTATATACACGCTCTGCGTGAGGTAAGCGTCGGGCGAGTCGACGGGAATTTCGGATATATATCGTTTAATTAGCTTGAAACCATATGTATTCTTGCGCGTTTGATTAATCTGTTACACCACGTGACAATTACATAGGAGATCAATTATTTGTCTGATGGCCCCCAAATTGTGTCTATACTTTGCGAAAATGGGCAATTTTCTGGGGAGGGATAGAGCGGAAGAGAATCGAACTCGGCAGCTTTCCGTGCATGGGAGACACGTAGGGGCATTCAAAAAGAGATATTACCATTTGTAACGATCTCTCTTTAAAAAAAAAAAAACTCCTTTAATCTATGATTAATTCGACAACCAATGGTGTTCACTTATTGTGTTTAGTTTGATGGAGATAATAGTCCACTTAATTATTATATGATTTTCCCTATCAATAAGAGAATTGACACAGAGATATCCTAAAACACTAAAAAAGAAAAAAGAAAAAAAACATTATAAGCATTAGTTTTCCGGCATAACGTAGCATATTTTTACCTTAAAAAGACACTTAGGTAAACTGAAAACAAGTTAAATAATTCTGTTGTTCGTACATAAAATCAGCAACAAAGAATCCCAATGGTACTTTAATATCTGTTGGGAAGTGAAGGACACATTGCCGCTTGTTCTATGAGGGCAATGCAACACGGACATAAGAAAAATCATAACATTTTTCTTTCATTAAATAGGGGAAAAGTGAACAGGCAAGAGTTAGGAACACTTGACATTTTTTTATTGGGGCTGTGCACTCGATTAAGGCAAATTAGCATGCATTTGTCAAATTTAATTTATTTTCATTTCATATGTATATGTATATGTATACTATTTTCCATGTGAAATATTACAAACAATGTGGACAAGTTATTAATTATTTATAGGCCCTAAGTTACATTTACCACGAAAACTTTCTAATCGCTAGGAAAAGTAACCGGTCATTTATAAATTCACATTTACATTTTCAACGTTAAAATGTACTAATATAGTGAAGAAGTCGCTTGAAAGAATTATTCGAGTACGGAAAAATTACCCAAAAAGTCATAAAACTATTGTAACTGTGTCAATTCATTCTTAAATTATTATTTTTTTGTCAATTGAATCCTAAACCTTTTGCATTTTTGCCAATTCAGTCAATCTAGCTAATTTTTACCGGTAACGTGGACAATTTTTAATAAATTTTAATATTTTTTCGAATTATTTTTTTTTTCCTTTTTTTTTTCACTGGCCCTCGCCTCTAGCCGGAGGAAGAAGAAAGGCTTGACTTCACAAAGTTTAGGAAGATCCACGCTTAATATACGCAACCATTTAATCACTTTGAGATTTATTTACCATCACGATCATATTCTTGCTTATTCCGATACCTTAATAACTTATAATTAAGCGGATTTTGGCATATAAAATAAGACTGATCCGATTTTAAAAAGCGAATCATTTCGAAGTTATTAAAAAACCGTATTGCGGGTTTCTTTATTGATCAACATACAAAAGGCACTAGAACTAGAAGTGCATGAAACCGCACCCCCCTTGTTACTCAGTGAGAATCTGGAGAGCTCTTCCCAATGATCCATGCACCACCGCCTCCTTCCGAGCCATCGCCGCCTGAACGACCGCCACCCGGCTGACCACCAAAATCGCTGCCATATCCGAAGCCGTAGCTGCTTCCGCCTTCTCTTCCCTTGCCACTGCCGCCACCTCCTCCTCCTCCTCCTCTGGGCCCAACACTGGAGCCACCGCCCGAGCCGTACCCACAGCCAAATCTGCCTTGACCTGCACCACCACCACCGCCACCGCCACCTCTACCACCACCTCCACCTCTGTTTACGTCATTCAAAGTTGACAACGGTGGATGGCCTCGGCGTGATGATGGAGGAGGAGGAGGACTGAGTGGCGCTGGAGGAGAAGGAGAAGGATTACGACGATGGTAGGCATTGGAAGAGGAGCTCGAACCGCTAGGGATGCTTAACGCCGCTATCAATAGGAAGAGGAGCGAGCATAGCAGAGCTGAGTGAGATGCCATACTTGAAGGACTAAAACAGCAACCGAGAGTGCAGTCGCATTTATATACGCAGCATGTGCGAGAAAAGCGTCGATGGAGCCGACGTGATTCCCGGAAAATGCTAATATATTCGTCGTTTAATTAGCTTGAAGTCATATGTATTATTTCGTATTTAATTTGTATGTTACACCATGTGGCAATTAAATAAAGAAAACCTTGAAATTTGCCCCTGGAGATCGATTATTTGTCTGATGCCCCCCCAAAATCTGTCTTTACATGACGAAAATGTGCAATTTTTCCGGGGAGGGAGGGAGTGGATCTGATTCTATGAAGCGTAACGTAGTGCAAGAGGATCGAACTCGGCAGCTCTCCGTGCATGGGAGACACGTAGGAGCATTTACAAAGAGAAATTACCATTTGTTGCGATCCCTATAGAAATATCTCCTTCTATGTTTAATTCGACAACCAATGGTTCAGTTATCGTATTTAATTTGGTGGAGCATTTTATCATGGGGTTTGTCTCGAGATAACACAATATAAACTGCGTCATTTTTCGACGTAATATGGAGAAAATAGGCCACTTAATTATTATCTAATTTGCTCCTAAGAAGAAAATTGACAAAGATATATCCGAAAACACTAAAAAAAAACTATTATAAACATTAGTTTTTTTGGCATGACGGAGCAAATTTATCCCTTCAAAAGACACTTAGATGAACTAAAAACAAGTTAAATGATTTTATCGGTCATACATAAAACCAGCAACAAAGAAATCTCAATGGTACTTTAATTTCGAAAAAAGTAATAAAAAAATCATAAACTTATTGTTCTTGTGCCATTTCAGCGCTAAAACTTTCAATTATACCGATTGAGTCCCGAACCTTTAGACGATATATCAAAATTTTTATTTTTTTATTAATTTTTATTTTTTTTTCATTGTGGCCGGCGAGGGTCGCAGCCCTCGCCCGGCCGCTGGGAAGCATTTGAGAGCTTGCCAATCATATATGTGAACCAATCCAAGTCCGTATGAAAAGAAAATTTATTCTAGAGACTAAACATTTAAAAGCACGGACTACAAATTCAGCGGCTCAAACACATGAACACAGGTAGTCTTGTGACAGCTTCACACCACATTAAAAAAGGTACACTCGAAACAACCACCAAAAGTTTCGAAAACACAAAGAAAACACAGCCGCACGAACATTGAAAGAAAGCTTAGAAACACATCAACCCTAACGCCTTAGTATGCTCAATCAACCGCGTTCATCGAGCCCTAGGCAAAACTTTCACCTAAGGAAGAGGAAGAGGAACACCACTTCCACCAGGGCCGACACCAAAGCCGCCGAGTCCGCCGAGCGGGCCAGTGCCCATACCCCCCATGCCACCGACACCGGCACCACCTCCCGCCCCAAAACCGCCGCCCATACCTAAGCCATTGCCGGCTCCACTGACCCCACCGAGCGTCGGCATTACTCCACCGAGGTAACCGCCCATGCCGGCATAGCCACCGATTCCCTCGCCCATTCCCATGCTGCCAAGCGGCAGGAAGTTCTTCTGATCACCAACGCCATCTCGTCCGGTCCCCGACGGTCCTGCTGCCGCCGCGTCCGGTGCATGAGCCTGCAGTTCATTTTGCTCTTTGGGCATCCGATCGCAGCCGCTCCTCATAGGACGTGCGGCTCCGCCACGCACGATGACGACGACAAAAAGCACTATGAACACGACACAAGTCCTCGCCGCCTTTCGGTTCTCCATTAGGTTTGATCCGGTGAGGTTGGAGCGCTAGAAGATGCTCTCTCCTGATCGCTTGGTCTTTGCAAGCATGCATGAAGTCTCTAGCTCGAGGCTTTTTATAGGGAAAAGATCAAAGGGTTGGTGACAGTTGTGTGTTATCAATGGAGAGGAGTAAATGAAAGATTGATCAGCGGTCTCGTGAAGGAAAAATGTCTTTAAATTCTGCTCAGATTTGGTAATGGAAACGAGAGAAAATTTATGTCCCTTCATGCCAAAACCAAAGAGCATTGGGGGGTTTTCTGAGGCTTTACATTTCCAACTTTTGATGGTGTTAGATTCGTAGGATTTAACTGAGACATGAAAAAGAGAAGCTACTGACGACGAAAGTATATTCAATTTGGGGAGTCATCTGTATGAAGATTCGCCATTGAACTGGTGTGGACCAAGCCGTGGATTGAGAAAGAGTTTGGAAGGAGCGCTCCTGTGCTGGAGACATGGCATTGAACTCATTGAAGGTCGCCTGAATTTCCTCGACATCCAGTTTTAAAGAGTTACGCACCAAGGGATGTCGATTGTCGATTCCGTCGCAAGACCTCGGTAGATCAATCCCGTAAAACGAACTATTTTCCTAGTAGAACTATCGCCGGTGTCGGCTCTAACTTCAGACAATAAAATCAGTTATAGGGACTGATCATGATGCTCCAACTTTAGACATCATTTGAGAAGACGAGCAAGAACGATGATAATGGCATTTTGGCATGCGAGAACACAGTGCGACAGTGTAGCAAAACTCTTGGTGAAGGATGTTGTGAACATCCAAGAGCTTCCAAATGGACGTCTTTCTCCCTTAAAACAAATAGATTCAGTTATAGTTTCATTCTCAAAACAAGTGTTCGACTTTTGAGAACAATTAGTGAATACTTTCATATAACTGCTCTACTCCAAAACTAAGCAGGACCGCTCACAATCCGGCAACATCATAGCAGACTATAGTATAGTGTACGTACATCTGAAAATCTCGTAACCTCTAGGGCCACCGAGCTTTAGATTCACCATTATCTTTGAATGCCCCGGCACAGAGAACCTGAGTTATCCTCCGACTATGATATTTCTCTTATCAACGAGGGTCCGAAGTTCAGTCTCGGGGGACCCAGGCCCATCCCTGAGAAACCCTGACCTAGCCGCCGATGACCCTGCATGGGCGCTAGGGTCTGATCCTGACCTTAGGGGACCCAGGCTAACTACCCTGGACCCTGGCCTAGCCTTGAGAGACCTAGGCATGGGCAATAGGGTCTCGGGCTTGACTACTTGGAACCTAGACCTGGCCTCAAGGGACATAGACACGATTGTCAGGGTCCCGAGCACGGCCGCTAGGGCCTTGAGTCCGAGTTCAAGGTCTAGTATTAAAGTTAATTTTAATTTTTAGAGGAAGTGATTATGCTAAATTTAAGCAAAAGGTTATCTTCTTTGAGTTAGTTACCATTGTTTATTTGTTTTTTTTTTTTTTCAAATATCAACTTCTTTATCTCTGAGAAAAAAAAAAGGTTCATCTTATTGGTTACCCACTTTTATTTGTTTACAAATATGAGTTTATCATTCTCTTATTTGCAAGGGTCTCGGATTCAGCCTTATGGGACCGAGACCCATCCTTGGGGATCCGGACTCAGCTGCCAAGGTCTTGAAGGCATGAGCCGGGGTCTCCGACTCCGCCTCTAGGGACCTAGCACTAGCGTCAAGGTCCCGGTCCTAACCTACGGGACTCGAGCCTGGCCTCTAGGGACCTAGGCACGGGTGCTAAGGTCCCAGGCTAGCAGCTAGGGTATTGAGCCAAAGCTCGAGGTCTAATTGTATTTTGAAAAATTAATTCTATTGCAAATTAGAAAGTCGTTTTCCTAAATTCAAGCATATGGTTTCGTTGACTCATTTTTCGAGGATCCAACTATCCAAAAAAAAAAATGTTCTTCAATCGTAATTTTTTCACAAACCAAGCAGACCCTAATATACTTACAAGTGTTTTTAGGGCATTTGTTAACAACCTTGAAAGTATTTAAATATTCAAGGCAGTAATAACACATAATGGGAAAACAGTAAACCTTCCTTAATTGCTTCATTAACAAGTACCACCAGAACATTAGCAAACTTGCAACTAGTCATATGATACTTGCTAGGAGATGGACAAACTAAAGTGGGAAAGAGTCGACCAAAAGAAAGGTTGACTCGAGAGTGGGAAAACTTTTTCAGAAAGACCGTTTCGTTTGTTTGGCGGAAAATGGCCGCTTGAAAAAATATTTTTTTAAAAATAATTTTTTGTATCGTTAACAAAAATAAATGAATGAAATCTTTTTCATTGTGTATGAAAATATTTAGACGTAAATTATTATCGATAATGATGACATTTTTCACTGACTGATTATTTCAAGCGATATGAATGATCCTTTTTAGAAAAATGTTTTCCAAATAAGTCATTTTTCGCGAAATAAATGAAGCTAAAGTTCCATTTACATTACATGTATCGGGCTCAACTCATAGAGTTACCATGCATTATTGATGTTGTCATTTTGAACAAGGGACCCTTCGCACGTTTCTTGTCGTCGAATTCTGCCCCATCACTTATGATTTTGTCATAGTGGTCGGACCACGTCAATCAGACATGGTCCTACCGTTCTTTTCGGTAACGAACTTAACGACATAGCTTCGACATAAGTTATAGTGATCAAATTAAAAATGTATGTTTTCCCTCTTGCGAATTACATCCCTATCTTAAGTATGCATTTTCATTTCTTGATCATAAATATAAGGTCGTCCGAAAAAAATTTCCTCTAGCTGTGCGCTTCTGTCGTTCAACCTTCCCTAGCGTGAACCGCGCCGGGCAAACACTAATGAAGCGCCCGTATTTATGCTTCTGAATTTAGTGCTCTGCAGCATTTTTTATTACACGTTTGCTTTTAATGCACAATTTAATTTTTTCAGCTGTATCCATTAAATACTTAGGATGACATAAATTCTCTGCCACCTCAGACCTTCGCACAGATGGTGGGCATGCAAAGCGGAAGTGTCAACTCTTTTATCGGTAGCTGCATCGATCTTCTGTAATTTACTTAAAATGTACCGTATTTGAAATTTTTATTTTTTTGTTTGTAGTTTCCTTTTCCAATATTCAAGTTTTTCTTCTCGAAAAATGACAATAATAGCAGTTAGATAAACCGTTTTCCCTAAAAGCTTAACCCGTAAGAAAACGGGTCGATGTAAATGTGTTCATAGCAAATTACTTTACGCTCTCCTCGCGTCTAAGTTGGTGCTTACACTCGCAAAACTGGAGGTGGATGGAAAATTGAGAGGAAATGATAGAATTTACACTTGAATTATATTCTGATATCACATTGGACAAATCGATTTCCCAAAATTATGAGTGTGCGCAAATCCTAGTTTATATGCCTGTGTTTGACACTTGCCGTGTTCTTTTTTTTTTTTATAGTCAATCTCATGCGCAAATTATTTCAGGAAATAATCTTTAGAAAGGAACCAAGGGCAAAAGACAATACAATGAGAATCTAAAATGGAGAATCGCAAGCTCGGTTGATCACGCAAAGATCGCCCACCATGTCCTTGATCAAATTTTTGGCCCCTAAAACTATGTCCACCCCGAGACCCTCAAAATGGGAGAGCGGGTGAAGTAGCATGGCCGATCAAAGCATGATAAATAATAGATGATGTTGAGGCGTTCAATTTTGAGGAAATTGCTCTTTCCTAGATGAGGAATCATGATTGCAGATCATCGAATAAGAGAATTGTAGGGCTGTTGGTGACTATTGTGATAAAGGATCATACTTAGATAGGAGCCCATTGAGAGCTTGAATCACCAAGTCGTTGTCAGAAACGGAGCGATTGATTGCGGTAAGAGAGTCCGCAGCTGACTTCACATGCCAAAGATAGTAAAAAATGGATCAGTCGGGTTTCTTGACAACATTCAAAATATGAAGCTTTACTCCAATTTCCTTGGTCGTGCAACAATTAGGAAAATCATTGTCCCAGAGCAAGCCAAACTATTGACATGCCCGAAGATCATGAACTTCATGACAAAATTTCGATTGTGAGGGTCCAATTGATCAAACTATGAAGGCACTTAACAGTCTTAACCCAGGTGAAATAGGAGGGATTGATCCCTATTGTGCCATTATGATGAGTGAGAAGTTTCACGCGGACACGGAAAAGACCCGTCCAATAACCCAGCAGATCATTGCATATTAGAAGAAGCTCAAACTGAGATTTCCACAAAAGAAAATTGTGTGCATTAAGCTTGATGGAGACGAGGTTTGTGATGGTGGGAACAACAAGAGACAGCGAGGTTGAGTGCACGATCATAATATGAAAAACGAAATCGAAGTAGTGGGGAAGAGGGAAAAAGAGTTGGAATCAGGTGCAATTTTGGAGAGAGGGGTAAAGAGGAAGTAAAGTAGGAGAAAAAACTGGAGATGTATCAGATACTGTCGAGATTGAAATAGGTGTAAAGAAAGTTTTGAGTTGGGGCAGAGATGTTGAGGAATTTGATGCGTTTCCTTCTACGATAACATGTGAATTGAGTCGGAGAGAGAACAAAGATAGAGTGCTTATGGTGGTTTGACCCTAATTAGGATTGCCCGATATGAACTTATAAAAGTGATTAATTGTAGTCGGCATACAGATAAAAAATATAATCACATAAAGACCCTGTAATACATAGTAATGGTCTCTCCACAAAGCATCGCTTCCACCCTAAGGAATGCATTTTCAGAAAAGAACATGTACTCTACAATATTTTCATAAATGATCTATCTCATCACGTATAGAATTATCCGACATCCTGCACTTTCCTGGCTGCTTTTGTAGATGATTGGTTGGGCGGTGGCTGAGTGGGACTGCCCAATGCCAACTGGAAAAAGAGAGACACTCCTCTCATCGATCACGTGTGTAAAGAGTTTCAACTTTAAATCCTAGAATGAAGCACACAGTATCTATGTTAGATCCACTGTTTCTCAGGACAATAAGATACATTATCTCTTTTGAATTAATCGATACAGACACTATTTCTTGGGAGTCCCCCATGATGTTCATCTTGCTGTTCTTCCGGTCATCTTTGTTCCACCCAAAAGATTCCCAGAAGAGTGCATGCTTGTATCCCAACCCATGCGCTTCTTGAAGCTGCAACCTGCAAGTACTTGCTGTTGAAATTAGGCAACATATGTACTGTTAGTTTTGCTGATGATATAAGAATGCATGCAATAATATGTTTAGTTCTTTGGTATGAGTATAGCAAAGAGTATGCAGATTAGCTTGACCTCCTTCATTTCCTCTCACTTCTTCATCCTGTGACATGTCGAATCGAGGGGTGATTATGTGGTAATAGCTCCCATCATGAACGGCGCTAAGCGAGGACGATGTATTGCATTTACAAATTATGAATCACTTCCATATGCAAAAACATGAGACTTGATACGTACATCTATCCACGGATCTGAGCGAAGTTTCCAAAACAAATGGAGTTCCTCCTCGCGGAAGATGTCTGATGTATTTAGGAGAAGATCAGGCATATATGACCTAAACATTCCTCATATGAACACAAAAGATCTTGAAAAAGCACAGACCCATCAAGATCCGGCGCTTTAGGAGGGAAAACAAGGAAATGGACCGTACAAAATACCGACAATCGCGACGGCGTGATTCAAAAGAAACATAACAAGAAGAGAGGTCTCTTCATCTCAGTAAGAACAAAAGGAAAGAAAAACCAGGAAAAGAAGCATACAAGAGTGATATTGATTCGGCTCGTCTTGAAGATATTACATAGCTGATAGTAAGCACGAAACGCAGAAAGATGAGCCGGACCAATATCACGCCATGTCTACTTCTCCCAACATCAATCAGTTGCTCTTCTTCTTCTTCTTCTTCTTCTTCTTCTACTTCAGTAGAGAGAGAAGAGAAGCTATTTAGGGCCTGGGTTTTTCTGGTGCAGCTGCTTCTGCTTTTATAGTGTGGAAATGGAATATCATCAAGGGTGGTTTTGACACTCCCTCAGAAAGGAACACGGATAAAGTAAAGGTTTATTACGTGGAAATTGATCTACCAAATTGATATTTAAATACATTGATGATCTCATGTTAAGTATCGGATGTTGCCCAACTATAATTTGGCAGATCACTTTGATGCGCTGATTGGATCGGCAAATTTTGTATGTCTAGCATTACTTTTTACGATTATGATACGTAATCGAAAAAAATCGATTCACAAACTTCCATTCACAAAGTTATGTGGTGAAATTATATTCGGCAAGTACGACTTACTTATATAAATAGTTATTTATAAGCGAATTATTTCGAATATATAGTTCATCAAGCCATCTTAAACCGTATCTTATATTCCTAAGTTTACTCTTCTTTTGACCAGGCAGGTGGGACATGTAAAACAATTACAATCCACTCATTAACGAATCAACGAGCAATGCCATCCAGTTTGCCACCTCTTTATTTTAAACCCTAGGGCAGGATTCTTGAAGAAATAATTGGCCTTGGCACGATGGTCATTAATTATAATATAGTCACTGCATGTATAGTACATAGATACCTACTCCATCCATTAATGTCGAGGCGAATATTATAAAATGCCTACGTCACAATTATGGCCTAGGCAAGCTTATGAGACTGAAATATTTTCACTATCAATAGTCTATCATATTGTTTGATTTTTTTTTTTTTTTTGTGATGAAATGTTAGGTCGTTACAGTTCTCAAGAGTCAATAATTTAGTAATTACTTGGTCTAAATTAATCGGATGAAAAAAGTATCTCTTTATATATAACGTAAGTGTTTCAAGAGCTCGATCGGATAATCTCGTCCGTGATTCTGTTGAACTACGAATTTTCTTTTGTTCTAATACTAAGAGAGATTGTCCACAAGTATCCATTTTTGAACGACATGGACATTAATTAAGTTTTCCAATTCATCATTTACATTCATACAAGCTAACACCTTCTCCTTTAAATCTACCTTTGCTTCTAAATCCTGTTATAGCCTGAAATAAAATGTCTTGGAAAGTGAATTTCGTCCGACTTTATTACTGATATCTTGCCTACATGAAAACGTGCTTCATTTCTGAGGGAAAAAAAAGGCACATTAGTGGGCGAGAACAAAAGCTTCCCGCTAATTTAAGCCCCTAATTATGATTGGCAACTTATCTCGAAAGGAGTGGGGGACAAGACATAAAGCCGAAGATAGGATAAGTTAAACATAGTTTTGTGCGAATTACTTGAATTATTAAGATAAACCAACGATCATTATTAATTCGTTTCTCCTCTTGCTCCATTAGAGATTTTAATTATTCTTTAAAATTATTATTAACACGTTCCTCCGACATCTTAAGTCAGTCTGAATTGTCGAGTAAATTTATTTCAAGACGTCGAAAAAAGAATAAATCGTAATAATGTTTGAAGCAGCATGAAATGTGAGTTGTTTAAAATGCTGCTTAACAATTGCCTCGAGAACGCATGTCGATCAATCCATTTTAAAATGTTAAATGATGTCGTGGGCCCTAAAGTTTCTCGTGGTTCTCAAAACCCTAGAGGGAATCTAGGGCCTCGAATCTAAAAGGCGAAGAGAATCTTATCTAAAAGGCAAAGGAATCTATCCTTTGTCCAGCAGAGGGAACTCCCAATGGATGCTCTTTTCTTCCTCTTTGTTTCATTCTTTTGAATGGCTCACTAAGTAACAATACGAGTCAATTAACAACATTCGGTAGTCGCAGAGATTCCAAAGTAGACCTAAACAGGAGACATGTACATCTTTACCAATATGTGTCAAATTCCGAACTCATGGACCCTCGATTCTGAATAGATATGGAACATGTGCCTGTTGTCTCTTTGCCAGTATTTTATAGATTAATATCAGAGATGGACCTCGAATATGGTTTGAAAATTCATCCAAAAAGTCCTGAACTTGTTGTACAGCGGTCAATTCATCCCTAAATCTTTTAATTGTACAAATATAGTTCTAAATTTTTTGACGAAAAACATTTGATTTTAGATGCATCACCAATTTCAGACTTTTTTTTTTTTTTATATCCATGCTTGTAAATGTTAAGGCATCTGAATATTAAATTACACTTTTTTTTAATATAGGGTTTCTACAAAATTTCACATCTTATGATAGCAAAAGGTAATGCATTCATATGATATATTTCTCCGGTCTCCTTTTTTATCTGCCAAATTCTAATTAGCTCTCACACTACAGTCCTAGAATTTAAGGCAAAATGCAAATCTACTCGTGATGGACAGTAAAGAAATATTTAAATATTAAAACTACGTTTTCGTGTAATAGTTTAGATTTTTAGACCTAGCTGGCCTTGATTACATGTATTTTGCTAACAACAACTTCCAAAATAGTCCCTTTGAAGATTAGTGCAACAAAAGATGCTTTTTACCTTGGCCCCCTCCAACACGATCAGATGTTTATACAGAAAATAAAATGGCTGTAACTCAGTCAATCTATTTTATTTTCCAAAGTCAGATGTTTTATTTTTCGGAAAATAAACTGTTGTCCAAATTCTCCGCTTATAACCTAACCGGCCTTAATGGACTCGAGCACTGGCATCAAGGTCCCAGGCTCGACCTTGATGGACTCGAGCGCGGGCGCAGGGATCTGTGCACGGACACCAAGGATGCGGGCCCGGCCTCGATGGACTCAGGCTCGAGTGTCGGGGACCCGATCCTGGATGCTAGGGACCAAGTCCCGGATGCCGGGGACCCGAGATTGAGCGTTAGGGTTCCCATGCCTAAACGCAAAGTTTTTTGTCCAAACATCAATAACTAGTTATATTTTGGGAAATGATTTTCGACTTTTAAAGAGAAAATTATATTCCTAAATGAAGTATAGATTTTCCATGAACTCTTTTTTTTCTAAGCGATCCAAATGCCCCGCGAAAAAGTGGAGCCTTAGTTAAGTTACATAAATCCGGGTCTCCCATACTAGGGTTTTTTAAATTCTAAAATTGGATAATTAACAATCAAAGTAGATATTGTCCTTCTCATTCGTTCCACATGCAAGCACTAACTTTGTACTCTTCATCTTCTGAAAAACAAAAATACCATAAAAAGCTCCAAAAATTCTCAAGAGAGTCGCTTCAATAATTCATTAAAGAAAGCTAACATCTCCACGCGTGCGTTGATATACCGAAGTACAATGACAAAATGTAATAAACCCAAAATGGACTTATCGAAAAAGAACTTCACTTACAAATCCCAAAAGCACAACGATGTCCTCCGCACTCCTAATCAACGACCTTAACCTAATAATAATCCTAATCCTCTTTATTTGACAATGACCGACCCTCAAAGACCACGACACTAAACTTAGGTTTCAAAAAGATTAAATGTGACAGACTCCTAGGACTGCTCGAATTTAATCAAGGACAAACACCTGGGAGACCCCCCAATCCACCGACTCCACCGGTCCCACCACCTATGCCCCCGGCCCCGGCCCCGCCACTGGCCGGACCTCCTAAACCGCCAGCCCCACCTCCGAGGCCACCTAAACCGCCAGCCCCACCTCCGACGCCACCTAAACCGCCGGCCCCACCTCCGACACCACCTAAACCGCCGGCCCCGCCTCCGACGCCACCCAAACCGCCAGCCCCACCTCCGACGCCACCCAAACCGCCAGCCCCACCTCCGACGCCACCCAAACCGCCAGCCCCACCTCCTAGGCCGCCCAACCCACCAGCCCCACCTCCAAGGCCGCCCAACCCGATCCCACCAGCACCACCGAGGGTCGGCGTGATGCCGCCAATCCCGGCGTACCCACCAGCTCCTGCAAACCCGCCGATGCCGCCGAAGGCGATGAAATTCTTCTTGTCGTCCACACCGCCGCCCGGCGCCTCCGCTGCAGCTGCCGTTTCTGGCGCACTCGCGTGCACTACGACCGTCTGCTCCTTCGAAACCTCACCGCTTGGCTTTTTACATGCAGTTGCATGCACCGATACGTCGTCATTTGGACCGGCGTCGCTCAGAACCTTACGGGCACTTGCTTGCGTCGTTGCCACGAGGGCAAGCACCAGAAACGCGCACACCCACCTCGCCATCTCTCTCTCTCTCTCTCTCTCTCTCTCTCTCTCTCTCTCTCTCAAAGATCGAGTGTTCTCGTTTGTTCCATTGCGTGAGAGTGTGGGTAATTTATAGAGAGAGAGAGAGAGAGAGAGAGACGGTGGGGCGTACGGTTGAGGGTATTGAAGGGGTTTGAGTAAATGACGATGAAACTGCAGAGTTGTGTTGCAGGGACGATCTGGAAGGGGTTTGAATGAAGATGGCAGAGAGTAGGTTGAAACCTGTGAAAAGAAGGGAGCCATTTATGTGAGTCGCGTCTCGCCGCTCAGTGTAGAGGGACGTGCATGCCATGCAGAGGGGAGACCGCCAACTTCTCTCTCTTCTCATAAATTATGAAAACTCATTAAATTACTCTTTAGTCCTCTGTGATTAGGGATTACCAGTCCTAAATGGACCTTCATAGGATGGACAATTTTAAAAGGGGAACTTGTCAAACAGCTATATAACAAAAGTAGCTGGTTTTCATGTTACATGTAATTAATGTATTGAAAATCAAAAACTAGGTTCTCACAATAGTGCCCCCGAACACTAGTTAAATCATATTTTATTAAATATGTTTTGAGAATATGTGACTTTGTTAAATTGTGTAATTCTAAAAGAAACTAGTCACCACAACCTTCATACAATATACCACCAATAAAAAGGTGAAAGCTTCACAAGCAACTTCATTCACCGTTGATTTTATGATTACATGATTGGTGTGTGATTGACTAATCGTATACCTGAAAGCCTAAAAGGCCCTAGATTTAGAAGAATACACCAAACTATCCAAATATGAACCCTAGCTCCTTCTCTTCCCGCACCCCTCTACCTTCGTCGGGTCTCCTTTGACGTTTGCGCGACCAACAATCGTCGCCACTACACCTACTCGCGACCATCACCCATGTCTCTCTCTATGCCTCTGTGATGCATAAGGGGTGGATACAAAACCGGGAATCCCATACGAATCAAAGGTTGCCCGACCTCAAGCGACCTCCAATCTAGGCTGCTTGAGGGCGGCAATCTTCGTCACAAAGAGGGCATAAAAGGATAGAGAGCAACAAAGGCAGAGAGAGAGAGAGGTGAGCGCAGGTGGTGGTGGCCGCTGCGACGGTAGAGGACGTCTGTGTGCCTAGTTTTGTAGTTCGTTGTGGCTTGTGGAAGAAAGAAGGGTAAAATAGGAAAAGAAAAAACGAAGAAGAAAACAAGGAAGGAAAAAAAATAAGAAAAAAAGCTACAAAAAAATCCCAAACTTTATCCAGTGACACATTTGCCCTAAACTTTTTTTTGCGACATCAATTTTTTGAAGGTAAATGTGCCATATGGATACAAGTTTGAGATTTTTAATGTCACAAGAAAAATTTAGAATAAATGTGTCACACTGTACAAGTTTGGGGTAAATATGTCACAGAAGTACAAGTTTGGAGTTTTTGGTGTCAAAAAAAAAGTTTGGGGTAAATGTGTCAAAATGGGCATAGTTTAGAGTTTTTGGTGACTTTTACCAACAACAAAAAAAAAAGCGAAAACAAATTTGGATTGTCCAAAACCTTATCATGTTGATGTGTCGAATGCACTCTTATTTGATTTAGGATTATTTTCATCTCTCCGTTTAGGCCAGTAACATCGTGTTGATGTGCCGAATACACTGAGACATAAATGATAATTAATAGGAGGTAAATTTGCGACACGTTAGCAAATTTCTCTTGCCAACCAACTCAGATGCTAGTCGGAACCTCGCATGGTGCTCCCCTTAGTGCCTCCACAAATATGAACTGCACGTAAAACATTATATGTGATATCCCAAATTTCGACGGTATGGAATAATGTAATATTTCGAATTTTCGATAGTATGAAATAATCGAAGGACAACCGTTGAAATTAAATTGCTAGAACAAAATAAGCGGTCGAAACTTTGGACAAAATTTCAAAAAGAAAAGAAAGAAGAAAATGAAAACAGAAGCCGTCGCTCACGAGTTTCGAACCGCAAACCTTCGTTGTCTCGTGCGCATCTCGTGCGCTTGCTATTCGGCTAAGGCATGACTATTGGGATATCATTGCCAAAGGATTTATTTAAAATATACAGCGCGCGAGTAAGGGAGGAGGGGCGACCGGAGCAACCGAAGTCGCCGCCTCCAAGTTTCGAACCCAGGATCGGACCATTTATTTCATTCCCGGATACCACTCGGCCGAGGCGTGAGCGGCGAGATTAAGGCGCCAAAATTTATATTTAAAGGAATCGGCGCGCTATAAACGTCGTCGTTTTGGATTAACAGCGACGATTCCAATTTCTGCAGTTAAACCCTAAAACTTCGCAGAAGGCACAGTAAGCCGAAAATTTTGGAACAAAGAGACGTTTTGGACTGGGCACGAACCAACGAGCCTAATTTCTATTATTTTCGGATTTCAAGAGGGCCCATAATGGAAAATGACCGTTTTGCCCCCGAAGCCTATTTTTGACCAATTTTAAGAACCTATTAGGTTTTTAGCCCATTGGGCCCGCCAAATTCAAACCCAAGCCCATGTGAATAGTGCCAAGCCCACTGGAATGGTGCAGGCCGTGAATAGTGCCGAATGAATAGTGTCATAATGGAAAATGACCGTTTTACCCCCGATGGCCCGTTTTGGCCCAAATTGAAGAATCCATTGGATTTTTAAGCCCGTTGGGCCCGTAAAAATTCAAGCCAAGCCCACGGGAATAGTACAAGGCCCGCGTGAATAGTGCCGGCCCGTACGAATAGTACCAAGGGTGGAAATTACCCTTTTACCCTTCTTGAAAGTGAGGTTTTTGGAAGATGACAATTTATAATTCAAGACAAAACTAATTAAAGTTTTGTCTTGCTTTTCTTCATGGTGACACACCCCCCCTTGGCCGAACCTATCACCCTTCCTCTCTCTCTCCATTGCTTTCCATCCTTGTCTCAATTAATTGGATTGAAAGTGGTCTTGAAAATCAAGACATCAAATGAGATATTTTGGGGAAAAAATTGCATTATTGCAACCTTGATTTAATGAAGTGCAAGACCACTCTCTCTCTCTCCTTGTCCCTTTCTTTCTTGTCCAATAATTTTGGCTTGAAAGTTGTCTTGAATTCAAGAGGACAAGTTACATTATTTGAGTGCAATAATGCAAGTTGGATAAGATTTGTAAGACAACTCTCACTCTCTCTCTTTCACTCTTCATTTCTTTCTTTTTCCTCTCAAATTCGGAGCTCTCCCTCTCCCCTCCATTTTCTCCACTCTTTCTTCTTGTTTTGGCTCTCAAACCTTACCACCGAACCCCCCAAGCCATACCACACCTTTGCCAAGCTCAAGCCGCGCTCTTGGGGCTGTTCGAGACGCCGTTGCCGCCGTACATCGCCGTGTAACCGTGCCGTGCCGAACCGTGTCGAGCCGCCGTCAAGACCCATTTTTCCGTCTACGCGCCGTAGCCGAGCCACCACCGTCACCGTCTTCGCGTCGTCGCCGCCGTCGTCGCCGTGGTAGTCTCGCCGTTAAACGGTGAGTTAATCTCCCAATCCTTGATTAGGCTACTAATTGCACTTAGGGTTAGTTAAGATGCAATTAGCCCTTTAACTATGGTTAATTTGGCTAATCTTGATTAAGTTAAATTAATCCTCGTTAGGTTAATTAATCCCTGTTAGGTTAATTAATCCTCGTTAGGTTAATTAATCCCTGTTAGGATAATTAATCCCGATTAGGTTAATTAACCCTTGTTAGGTTAATTAATCATGGTTAGGTTAATTAATTATGGTTAGGGTAATTAACCATGGTTAGGTTAATTAACCCAAGCTGAGTTAAGGTTAGAATTTTATGCTGATTGTGCTGGACATGTTTATGTCGAGACCGACCATGGAAATAACGTCCCTCGTGCCTAAAATAATTTTTGTAGAAAATAATGCATTTTTTATACGACATTGGTAATTGATGTGGAGATATGCCGAATGCTGAATTTTCTGTGATCGAATAATCCACTAGGCTCGAAATGTGAAGCATACAAAGTTTGGCGTCAAAAGCACGTCGCTGTGATCACGTGTGAATTTTATTGTGAAAATGGCATTAATTGATGTGTGATCATGATCGTGGGCTGCATGCAGAAAATGTGATATTCTCACGATTGTTTGATAACATCAACCCTGAGGCGTGTTGACGCGGGGTTAAGAAAACATTTACCCTGAGGCGTGAACTTTACGCGGGGTTAAGGATTATCACCCTGAGGCGTGTTTACGCGGGGTTGAGCATTAAGCCTGAGGCGTGAACTTTACGCAGGCTACCCTGAGGCGTATTGACGCGGGGTTAGTTGAGCCTGACGAGGCCAACTGTCGCACACCTGAGGCATGAACCTTACGCGGGTAGTGGCGACGTCGTACACCTGAGGCGTGAACTTTACGCGGGTTGTGACGACGGGTTATGGAATGAACGTGTTTCATGAGTGCGTTGGTGAAATGGCAAGAGGAAATGAGATTTTGTCTGAATTCATGTCTTGACTGATGCATTGTTTTAGCATGCGATTATAACTGATAATGTGCAGGGGGTGTGCATGTGCCAAGGCAAGGTAAGAACGCCTGTGATTTGTTGATTGATCAGTGAGTGGGTTGCTCGAACCCGTTACAGGTCGCGTAGAGAGAGCTTTGCTCGCTATTGATCTGCCATCGACATTAAATTGCATGTTTAGGGTTCACTCTAGGTGAATTGGTATCCTACGCGAGAATTAGGCGGTTAACTCGCTGAGATTTATATCTCATTTGTTGTTGTTAACCATTTTTCAGGTCCGTAGAACGGAAGGCCGACAAGTACAGTTCAAGGTACCCTGGTGTAG
>BCNH02000008.1:2536764-2556670 GCA_001662345.2 Metrosideros polymorpha var. glaberrima | reverse complement strand
GAGTGCGTTGGTGAAATGGCAAGAGGAAATGAGATTTTGTCTAAATTCATGTCTTGACTGATGCATTGTTTTAGCATGCGATTATAACTGATAATGTGCAGGGCGTGTGCATGTGCCAAGGCAAGGTAAGAACGCCTGTGATTTGTTGATTGATCAGTGAGTGGGTTGCTCGAACCCGTTACAGGTCGCGTAGAGAGAGCTTTGCTCGCTATTAATCTGCCATCGACATTAAATTGCATGTTTAGGGTTCACTCTAGGTGAATTGGTATCCTACGCGAGAATTAGGCGATTAACTCGCTGAGATTTATATTTCATTTGTTGTTGTTAACCATTTTTCAGGTCCGTAGAACGGAAGGCCGACGAGTACAGTTCAAGGTACCCTGGTGTAGAGGAGATAGGTTAACCCCGACCCCGGTTCCTCTTTTGTTGGTCGTGTAGGAAGTGGCCCGATAGTGAGGGCTTGTAAATATAGACTTCCTAGGGTTAACATGTTGATAAATAAAAAGGTGTGGTTTGTTAGTGCTGTTTGTTCTGTTATTGGTGCTGCTGTTTTTCCTGCTATCCCTACTGTCAGGGGTTGTTCATGTTTCCGCATGCGCTAATTAAAAGAAAAAAAAATGGGTCGTCGACACGTCTTGGGACGTCGAAATATTTATTGACCATTGGACAAGTGACAGGGATGGTCGCACGCTTGAGGGTCCGGAGCGTGACATTATACGTGGGTTTGTGTATGTCAATTGTTGAGATTTATCAAGCCACCAAACGCTTTTTGTGGCTGAAGATCTACAATCGCCAAAAACTTACAGGATCTCTCAATCTATTCCCCTGCCTAAAAATGAAAAAGCTCAACTCATGAGGTCACCTCAAATTGGATATCGCTACTTGAGATGGCAATCCTTCGCCTTACCTTTTGTACGATGGTTAGATCATTGCAATGTACGTAATTCGTCATGCGCACAGACACACACATACGGAGATGGACAGGCGAGCGACCACGACTTGATGATCGGGTTTATATTATCATCACTTGGTCCAAAATTTCTCCCCCAATGAACATACACAAGATGCTAGAGAGACAAGGGACTAGAATGTAGATTAAGTTTACAAAGTGTCGTGACAGACTTTTACTTAGTTTTTAAATACCAACCTGATCGTGTTGGAACCAAAAGAATGATAATAAATTTTGGAAACTTAGGATAAGAGCGCAAACAAAAATTGGAGGGAGAACTTCTTATTATGTTTTTTTTTTTGGTCGAATAGAACTTCTGATTTAGAATGTTTTCTCTTTGTGGCTTCGTGCTTATGGCTTGATTTACAACTCAGGACTCTAGGAATTGAAGCTCACAAATGTCAAATTGTCAATGATGGCATTTGATGACGAAAACAAAGCAACCCCACAATTAAACCTTTCATTCTTGAATTCCATAAAGAACACGCAGCTCACCGTCAATTATGGCTTTCTTGATTTCTTTTTGTCCTCTACCATTTATTGATTTGAGGCGTTGTCATAAAAAATCAAATTTACTATCATTTCAAGAGATCGCATCTACATAATTTGACACGTAATTTATAGAAACATACGGTCCATACACTTGACAAAGATGGTGAGAGAATCTCTTAATTGAGAGCTCAAACCCAAACGGATTTGGCAATCGCTCCAAATATTACAATGCCGGGAATGCTTGATTCATGAAATCTTTATTAAAGTAAATGATATTAATGGTCTCTTTGAAGCTTTTTCCTTCGCATAAAGAGAAGGCGATTTGCTATTCAAAACACATGAAAACTCCTATAAAAACAAGCAGCTTCCGTTCGAAGGCGTGCACACTGAAGAAGATGGTTCCCCGACTTGTCTCCAAGCATATGATGATTGCAATTATCTATGCCATTTTACTGGCCAGTCTCTTATCTTTCGGTAATTTTCATGACTACTGAAATTATTTACCATATATTTTTCTTGGGAAAATTGTTAAAAAAATCATAAACTTATTACACTTTTGCCGACTTAATCCTAAACCTTTCAATTTTGTTGATTCAGTTCTAAACTTTTTTATGATTTGTCAATTTAGTCCTAAACCTTTCAATTTTGCCGATTAGGACTGATTCGGCGAATCATAAAAAGGTTTAGGACTGAATTGGCAAAAGTGCAATAGGTTTAGGAAGTTTTTGATAATTTTCCTATTTTTCTTGTGCTTTTCCATGGTGACATAATTCAGCATCTTCCAAACTCATACATCCTCTCCGTATGTTATTTCGACTCTGGAAATACAAATGAATGAAAGTAGGTTTGGAAATGAGAATGAAAATGAAAATGAGAGTGCGCTTGTTTTATTGAAAACTTCATGATAAAGGTAAATATTTTTCACGAAAATCATTTTAAACGAAAATGGTTAATTTTCATTTGTTTGGTAGTTTAAGGAAAGTGATTTCTTTCTTACTAGAAAAAGAAGTCGTTTTCTCCAATCTAAACATGTTGTTTTCAGTTTATGAAAAAAAAAATTGTAGATCGATTAGTTTTACATTGTCTAATCATTGGAAAGTTGGAAAATAATTTTCTGGAAACGCTTTTCTTTCAAGTAAATGGATCCTGAAATCTTAAAAGTTTTCCCATATCTTATCTATTTTTGTCCAATTATATTTTTGACTTTACATAGAATATATGTGCTCATAATTGCATCCTTTCAAATGTCTTATTAAGTAGAATTACAATAGTATTTTTCTTTTTCTTTTTCCTTTCTTTTTTGGTTTGTAGGGGATGCAAAAAACATCTGCCAAGAAAGATGTGAAGATCTGCCCGATTGCGACGCCTCTTGCCGACTTTGGGGATTTAAAGGAGGGAGATGTCTCGAGCCACTTTACCAATTTTGTTGCTGCACTGAATAGTTTCTTCTTTTCTCCTCCGTTTACATCACTACGATCAGTGAATAGTGATATGTTATGGTAATTTAAATAAAAAAAAGTTGAAATAGTTCTTTCTATTTTGAGTTGCATTATTCCTAAGATATATTGTCCTAATGGGGCTCTAGCTTTACCTGTTAAAATTACATGAATTTCTGCACGTTTTAAATCCTCATTTTCAAATTCGATTGAACCAATCAAATAAGCATTTTATCTTTTGGGGGATGTGTGCATATTGCAAAGTGGCCAAATATGAGAATCATTTGAATGTTGGTTTACATTTTAGGGAGCTGATCGGTCGATATATAGTGTTTCGAAAATAAATGATCGAATACAAGAATAAACAAAGTAGGAAATAAATCGAACGTCGAGTTTCCATGGTTCGGCCAAGGTGACCCTAGAAAAGCAGCACGAGTTTCCACAATTAATCAAGCGCTACAATGGGGAATATAACCGCAGTCAAGTTACTCAAACGATCTTGGAGTTTTCCGGGCCCCAATTACACTCAATAACTCAAGATATTTAGTCTCATACAACTCTCTTGTGAAATAACCAGTCAATCACAGAGGAAATACACTAACATATTCAAGATGTTCAAGCCTATCAAATGCAAACTATTATATTTGTCCAAACGTAATTCACTAACTTATGCACAACCTTGTAAAGTCGTCACTCTCGCGGATTGAAAACTCTCACGATTGAAGATCAAACGACATTGAAAATTCCCCCTCTCCCTCGAAGTCTAATGTTATCAGAAACTTAGAACTAGGCTGCTAGTTCAATACAATGAGTTGGTTCTGCAAATATTCTCTCTATTTACAACTTTGTGAATCCTATGGATTCGAAAGTTCTCGAGTTCTGAGAGCCTTATGGCATTTTGAAAATTAAAAGTCATTTTCTTTCCCCCTTTTTATTTTTTTGGTCGGACTTTCTTTCCCCGGTTTGCTCAGCTCACTTGTTGACATAACAAAGCTTCACGTGCTCATTCGAAATTCATTGGCTCGATCAGTCCTCGCTGCGCAAACTCTTCACATTCCTTTTGAGCAATCTCAAAGTCCAAGTTGGATTTCTTTCTTCGATTTTCTTGACTGGCTTCAACTTTAAGGTTCCGAATTCAAAGTGAAAACTATTTTACCGCTTCAATGTGGGCTGAGTTTGATTCGCCGGGTTTAAGTTCGGGACATATCCTCGAAGCTTCTTTCAAAAATGCTACTCACTCTCTCACAACTCTCCAAGGGCTCCTTGGCTGCCACCGACATCTTCCAAATCTTCGTTGTTGTGCTTAAACTTCGCAAACATGCTCCTTTAGCTACTTCGCAAGATTTCTCAGATACAACTTCGTCTATTATCGATAAAATTTAACTAGTATTGCATCCATCGCCACGAGAAAATCGAAATTTGGTCTTTAGCTATATATTGAAATAACAAATCAAAAAGAAAAAAATGGGAATGGTTACGGTGTAAGGATCTTCTATAAATCAACATGAAGATAACATTATAAAGCTTATTATTCACGAGTTGATCATCAGACGATTTTTTCTGATTTTTTTTATATATAAATGATTAAGTGACTGTCTTTAATCCACCAAGAGAATAACAGCCCATTTTGGGCCGCAAAAAGATAAATACTTATAAATTATTATGGAGTCTACTACTTCAAAAATTTATTATTGTTCAAAGATTGTTATGCTAGCAAAAAAAAAAAAATTATTCAATTTTCGTGTAAATCAAATTATTATATTTTATCTTGAACTTTTACCATAATTAATTATAGATGATGATATTTTTATTTATACTATATAACCATCAATGAAAAGATCGCACCATTTTAAAGTGAACGATTGGATTAAACATGCCAAGTAAATACAAGGGAGAAACTTCAGAATCTTAAGCCAATTCCAATTATTTCCATCGTCCTTGTAACCCTCAACGACCTCGTGACTCTCTCTCTCGGCGAGAAAACTAGGAGGGAAAACATGGCGGCCGTGAAAGCCTCCGGCCTGGTGCTGTCGCGGCCGGTGACCTTCGTGACCGGCAACGCCAAGAAGCTTGAAGAAGTCCGCTCCATCTTGGGTCAATCCATCCCCTTTCAGTCCCTCAAGCTCGACTGTATACTCTCTCTCTCTCTCTCTAACGCTGTTCTTCGGTTACATGCTTTCTTCCTCTTAAAATCTCTAACTGGGTGTTTTTGCTTTGTCGTTCTAAGTGCCTGAATTGCAAGGAGAGCCTGAAGACATATCCAGAGAGAAGGCTCGATTGGCTGCGATTGAGGTACTTTCTCTTCTCTCATTTTTTTGTTTTGTTTCTGTGACATGCTCTTGCGTATTTGCCCAGTGGACTTGATCGTCTCTTTGAATTGGAAGGTCAATGGACCTGTACTGGTTGAAGACACTTGCCTCTGCTTCAATGCCCTAAAGGGTCTTCCGGGTACGTCTCGATTTTTTGTGTACTTGATGCCTTGGTGAGTAATTCGCGTATGACAGATTGTTCTGATTGATTTGTTTTCGAATTGATGCGCAGGGCCTTATATGTAAGTCGCTTTCTTTTGCTGTTGCTCTGCTACGTGAGGTCTTGTTTCTGATTCTTGTTCTTTTTCTAAGTATCTGGTTGTTTTGGTGCTCTGTTTTATTTTTTTCTTTTTCGCTCTATTGCTTCCCTTTTTTAATTAGCAATGAAGAATTATCTTTTCAAAATATCTTGAATAACTTGAGAATAGTGGTGATGGTACACTGTGTCTGTAAATCAGCACTTGTTTGGTGCTTTTTTTTTTTCCCTCGATTTTAAGTCAATGACTAGGTAACTGTGAACTGTTTTGGAGTTAGCTATCTTGAGTAGGGCATCGGAACAGATTGAGGGGTTCTACTACCGATCGGTTTATAGTAGGATCAAAGTTTCACTTCGTTAAATTGGGATATTTAGTATGATAAGTTTATACTTGATTTTATATCTAATTAGGGCATCGGTGTCAATAATTGCTTCTGCAGTAGTCATTTCTGCAAAGTAGTGTTTACATACTAATTGATGGAGGAGCAAACTGTTGTATTGTAAGGCTGAAACTATCAATCAGATCAGAAAGAGACAGAGAGAAATTGAAAGTTTGAAGCTACCCTGATCTTCTGACAGACATTGAGAACTGGCTGAATGGCTGCAGATTTGGATACATTCTATTCCCTTCTAGAAAACAGTCTGAACTATCTCAACATCTGCGCAAAATATTATTGATTTGGGAGCTTTAGCCAGTTTCTCTCTCTGAACCAGAATTACCTTTTGTCACTCTGCCAATGGTTGTTCTATGGAGGACAATACCCAAATTGGTCCTGAAAGAGGGTCATAATTAAAGAGGAGTGACAAGGGTGTTGTAGTGCTACTCAGGAAAGATGGTGGCCTATGTGATTAGTTATGTGAGGTCATGCTTTTCATACTATACATCAAGCATCGATTGAGTTTCAGTCTTATGCTGTCAGAACAAGTTCCAAAAGCAGTTACTGCTATCATCTGAAAGAATTCTGTCCAGCATTGACCTATTAATTCTTTCATCTCTATCACTTTCTATCCTACAAGGAAATTATTAACCCCTTCTAGAGTTTTTAAGGGCCAAGGACATAACATATGCATACTTGATCAGGGTATCAACTACCATCAAATTTTCTTAGTTTCCTTGCCATCAAATTTAGGCAACTTCTCTCAGAAATCTTTCTTCTTGTTTATGGCTCTGAGACTGAGTTGGCGTGGGCAACGCTTGTATGAGGACTGAGGGATATTTTTTTCTCTTAACAAATGTCAATATCTAACTCAAAGGTGTATTCTGACTTCTTCATGCCAAAAACTCCCAAGTGACAGACTAAAGCGAAAGAGTGAAATGGTTGGCTGTAGTTGTTGGTTGTAGTTTTCTCTAGGTTCCAAGTTTTTTCCCTAAGCAATCTTTGCCTCAGAGTTTGAAATGACTTTTTATCAAATGGTCAGGATCACTGGAAACTATAAACCTGAGTATAATCAAAGAAGAACAATTCAAAGTTCTCGAGATACACTGATAAATCACAATGAGAGCATTGAAAGGTCGCAAGTGCATTGGTTGAGTTGAACAAAATGACATTGATGTCATAATGCCCATTATGAGTTGTAAATGATGTTCCATGAATTTCCTTTGCCTTTATACAAGTATGATGATGGTCAAATCTCGTAATATGCTTGGAAAGAACTTTGCAGTTCGCACTCACATAATTATCCTAACTCATAATGATATATGTAGAAAATTTGTCCTTCACTTTCAAGGCGTCTATTTGTCTATAGCCCAGGCAGTCTCCATTGACATTCCTAAGAAGAGTGAGAGAAGTGAAAAGGCCGTGGCTCCTTTGGATGATTGAACTTTGTTCACCTATTTCATGGCTCCTTTGGATAACATTTATAAGGCCTTAAGCCCAAAATTTGGAATTGGATTTAACAGGGATGCTGTGATAATGAGTTTTACTTGAAGCTATGGCATGATTATATAAAAAATATCAACAAATTCTTGAAGCGAGGGTGAAAGAGACGCTTAAGTCTATTTGTTGGCTGGTGTATAGACTATGAAGTACTGATACAGGACTGCTGCGTAATTTCTTTAGTCTTCCCAACTAACATGACTGATGTGATTGAGTGTTTCTCTATCAGTGATGCCTTCCCCTTCCATATTCACTGATCCATTTGAGAGGATAGTTTAAATTCTTGACATCTGACGACCCCACATCATGGACTAATTTTGAATCGTCAACTCTACTAACCTTGATCCAACCTCAATCAGTGCACTTGCATTCTCAAGTATAGGATGCTTAAGCCACTCAGATTCTGTGTGGTGTACTAACTTCTACCCCACACTTCGAGGAATTGTCATTCTGGTATGGGGGTCTAAGAGGCTACATGCACTTCTGCCCTTACTTGAAATTGTGATTGGCCTCTCATGCACCTTTGGCGTGATGAATAACCTTCAAATGCATGGTTTCTAGATTTTCACTTCTTTCTTCCCTTCATCTGCACATGTATTTCATTAGCTTCTTCTGGCCAGCTAACTTGTCAGAAGAAGAAAGGTGGTTGTCTGTAGTGTTACTCCGACATACTAGGGTTGCTTCCGGTAAACATACCTGGGAAGCCATTAGTTATTCTAGTGTGTACTTAGAGGAATTGGAAGTGATGCGGTGTAAGATGCTGTTCGCACTCTCAACCTCAATCAGAATTGTAATTGGCCCTGGATGCAGTGAGTAGGGTTACCTTGAAGACCGTCGATTTTAGATGTTCACTTCCTTCTTTCCCCTTATCTGCACACATATGATCTATCTGACATTTTTATATGTTACTAGTCTTTCTCCTACCACCAAGGGCCACTTCTCTGAAAAATCTAGCTGAGAAAAGTTGTTTGTTATTGTGTTAGCTTTTCTTTCTCCTTCCTTTCTAGGCAGGCAGGTTATATGAATGGCTGATTAAGTGAAAAAAAATTTATTGCTTTCATAGGTTACTGACTTCATTCTCTGAAAAATAATTAAATCTTGGAGTTATCCTGCTCTTGTTCAACAGTAAACCGGATTGAAGATAAGAATTTTTTCAATAATTGGATTATGAATGTTTGAGAGTAAGTCAACTAGTCGCTGCTGGTATCCCTTGTCTTCTTGCATGAGATGCTCTCCAAAGGGATAACTCTTCACCAGACAACAAAAGTGCTTCAATCAATTTCAAGTCATTAATTTGAAGCTTCAATCAGATTTAAGAGGGCCTTGCCAACCTCCCCCAATTTTGTCTATCTTGGGGAAGCTCCCCCATCCAGGCACTATTTTTGTTTTTGATGACCTCTTCCATATGTAGATGCAGAATTTTCTAAAGTTCTACATAGACACTTAACTATTTCCCTATGATATCCAATGCCAGTAATTATCAGATTTATAGTGCTTTAAACAATGTAACATCTATACGTGTTACAATGAATAGCTCTTTAATTGGGTTACTAAAATATCTTATTTTCTTTCTTTGATAATATCTAATTTATTATATAAATCACGCAGCAAGTGGTTTCTGGAGAAGCTTGGTCATGAAGGTATCTTTTTTCCTTTTCTCCTTTCTGAATTATTTTGCCCCTGTTCTCTCAAAAGTGCTCATACATTTATTTTACACCCTCTTTGTCTCACTGCTATAGGTCTCAACAATTTGTTGATGGCTTATGAGGATAAATCAGCTTATGCTTTGTGCGCATTTTCTTTCATGAATGGACCCGATGCTGAACCAATCACTTTTCTTGGAAAGACTCCAGTAAGTTTCTCTTGTAGAAGACACCATCATACATTAGATTTCTTTTTTCGCAATTTCTTTCCATGCCTTTAGTCCTCTTATCTTAGCTACTTGACAGAATATGGAGAACTTAGTTATTCTACTACAACAGTTTGTGACTTCCCTTGTTTTCAGTAACTGAAAGGATTCCGTGATGAGATTAGTCCAATTTTAGGTTTATCCGAGTGAGATCCTCAGTTTTTGCAAGGTAAACCCAGGATTGCAAAGTTGCTGACTATAATTCTACATTCTCTATAATCTTTTGTCAGAATAATGTTGAGAAATGCTCTGTACATGAGATGAATGAGCTCGTATATCTGTAGTTAATTCTTAATCGATTTATTTCGTTCATCAATTACAGTGGAGCTTTTCATATGCATTGATTGCTGTCTTTTGTCTGCTCCACTGAGTTGGAAGAAATTTTATTTGTGGATTGGTTGATTGCACTTATATCTGACTTTTGTGGCCATCTCAGGGGAAGATAGTAACTGCAAGGGGACCCGCTGATTTTGGATGGGATCCGATCTTCCAACCTGACGGCTACGAGCAGACGTAAGTTTTATGTCCCAGTCCTCTTCGGTTTCTGCAGTTTTGCCTATGTTAACTGTCATATTATGTTACTCTACTTCAATATGTTGTTTCTGTTTGTTATAGATACGCAGAGATGCCAAAGGAAGAGAAGAATAAGATCTCTCACCGTTACAAGGCTCTCGCACAAGTAAAATCCCATTTTGCCGAGGCTGGTTACATTTTCCAGTCCGACGCATAAGAGTAAGCTTTTTATGTTTCTGTAATGGCATTTCTTGTACATCGTCACTCGGTACAAGCAATAACATACTGTGCAATTTATCTTTCTACAGTGGATGCTCTAGTGGTGATGGAGGAGGAAAAAGAGCAAAAAGGCCAGAGAAAATGTCAGGATCAATTGCTAGTGTTGCTTTTCCTGCAAGTTTGTTAGGTGAAGAAAATCAGCAAACTAGGCTATCATAGATATCATCTTTCAATGGGGTCTAGAAGAGATTGATTATATCTGCAATTGAACAAATTGTGCAAACGTTACTCAATTGCTTGCATAGCAAGCATCATAAATTGTCAAACTTTTTGGAAATGCTTGACAAAACCCTGAAGCGATCGTTCATATAAAATTACGGATTTATGAGCATAAAAAGTCTATATTCATGCTGTTGTGGTGAACTACATCACCTGGCAATACATGAACAACATGAAGTATTGTCCTATTTCAGGGTCATTTCGAATTTCTCTCTGGAAATATATTCGATACTGCCTTACTCAAGAGCAAAACGTTGAGAGCATGTGTGGCTGACTGTAGTTTGAGAACAATCTTCTTTCTACCAACAAAGGAGGCACAAACCATTCCTGCGCCTGCCGACCGGGGTCGATTGCATGGACCCCTTCGACGTCTCCATGCGCAGTTTTGATGGTGAGAACATTTCCTGGCGAACCCAATTTGTATATGAATTATATAACTTCGGAGAAGTTTAGATAACATAGACAATAGATCCTGAACTGTGTCCTCTCAAGTACCAACTTGTTCCTCCTCTTTGTACCCTCCTGACAATTGTTGGTTCTTAAGCAAATTCTTGCAAGGGACAAGGACGATGTTGAATTTGATTAAGAGGAGGGGAAGAGATAGATGTCGGCAAGAAGTTTGCTGACGAGCTGTTTCACTCCGAGCTGAATTTGTTCCTTGTCTTTGGTCCAATTGAGATTCGTGTTCTTCAGCAATCTTCAGCACCAAACTTAATGATGCATTGCCAACTTTTTTGTTAAGTGAAATCACTTACTGCACTCGCTACTTGTTCGTTGTCTTTGCCTCTTCTTGACAAATTTGAAGACTATTCTCAGAGCTCCATGAACTTGCTATGCTTATATGGAGACGTGAGAGAGCAGGATTTCGCAATCTGCACACAACATATGGCATACACGGTAGCTTGTATAATATAAATAAAATAGTACCGAACAAGACAAAAAACAATTGCAGTGTTTTAATTGCGTCATAGTAAACATTGAGAGTGCAATCTAAACTCGACGCGACGCGACGCGACCATGAATAAGTTGGAATTGACGTGATTCGAACGTATGTGTTACGTGGAATATCCCTTATATTGAGGGGCAGAAGGTATATACAACCCCAAATGGGTGAGCAATAAGTATGCCAAATAACTTAATCAGTTCATGGGTAATTGGGAAATTTACGCATGAAGTGACCCCATGTGGAATGTTGGACCATGCAACATGCCATCATAAATGCATGATGCTGGGGCTAGAAAGCTCTCAAAATGTCCTGAGCTTTGAGGTCCACATCTATCTCCACCCCCAACTTTTGCACATGTGCAGCGTCGGGGAGGACATCATGTATGTGTGGTGGGGGGGATGGGGTCCATGTCATGCAGGTCACATGCCATGTGGGCCACATGGTCACATGCATGGTCATGTGACATCCACATCTTCCACGTCAACTAGGGCTTACCCCCAGACAAATCTCCTCCTCCTTGTTCAAATTGACGTGGCAGATTCAGTCCCCGTGACCATAGTAGGCCAGCCGATAATTTTCAGTCCAAATGGCCGGAACGAATATATTGATAAATCGTCAAAAGGTCATGGATTAAATTTGTTAAAGTGAAATGTTTATGATTGAATTTACACTATAAGTCTAGAGCTTTTTTGGACAATTTTCCCTGCCGCGAGGTACCGGAGCTCTATTCCATCATCATACCAAAAGGAGAAAAACTTTTGTTGCGCCGATTTTCTTACCACGTGCCGTGTTGGCGTTCCGTACCTCATCTAGATCTATTAGGCTGTTCGATAATCCTCGCGATGCACCACAGCACGAAGTGTGTGAACCAGAACCGTGCAATCGGCCATGGTAGCCTTCGTGCAATCTTGCCCTATTTTGGTCCCCAGCTTGCTCGTTGGTCAAGTGAAGTCATGTCCACTCTTTTCTTTTTCTTTTGTATAGTCGAATGAAACCTCAAACATTTCTGAGAAAATTGTTCAAAAAGTTCTAAATTTATTGTGCGACAGCCAATTCATGCCAAAATCTTTTAATTGTGCCAATTTATTCCTTAAACTTTTGACAATTTGACAATTCAGTTCTAAGCCTTTAAACTACGTCAATCTAATCATAAACATTTTAACGAATTACCAATGTAATCCATTTTGACCAAAAATTGCTAGCGTGGCGGTCCAATCAGCGCCAGCTATTCTACGTGGCGCTACTGACGCTGACGTGGATAATTTTTTAATTTTTAAATTAGAAATTGACAATTTTCCCCGATATTTCTCCATGTAAGGTTCTTGGAAGACAGCCTTCATTTCTTTTTGTGCTTCGCAAGTCTTTCATGGGTAGACCATCGACATAAGCTACAATCAAGTTTAAACGAACGTCGTTTCTACCATAAAGTTACATAATCTAGAGCTCAAGATAGTAAGTTTCAGGTATAAACGCACGTGCCCTAGAATTCCTGAAATTCATAATTGAAGTGCACTTGAATCTTTAAAGTTTCCAATCGTCCAATTAAATCACAAAATTTGTAAAATATTGTTGCGATCGAGTACCTCCATTAGATCTGTAGATGGGTTTTTTTCTTTTCGTCTATCTTGTTTGATAATTTTTAGGATTTCTTGTGCATTTATTCCTAAAAGATTATAAATTTGATGGGAATGAATCGAAAACCATGAAGAAAGAGTGCTGAAATGGTATCGCTTGTATTGCTAATCGCGGCATTACCTGTAAATCACATTGTCTTACAAGGCTCCAATTCACGCTTGCATTTTGCAGCACTACTGATCAATGATCATACTTATGAACGACGAACACTACAGAACTCTTGAGCACGTTCACTGTAAGGAAATTTTAGGATCTTGATGGTCGCGACCAAGGGACAGACGGAAGACGATCACGACACATGCACACGAACGGGTCGACCAAGACGAAAAAGGCGAGATAGCAAATCGAAGACGGTGCTTCCGCACTGGCTCCAGATGCGGCGCTTGCTTTCCCTTCCGATTGAAGCAGGCCGAGGTTGAGAACGTGATCAATGGCCATCGCGGCTGACTAGATGTAATTTGTTGACACTCAGTCTGAAGAACATTCGAAACGAATGCGAATTCTTTTCGGTATCTTTGGGGTATAGACAACGGGCGTGTTCTGTGCTTAAAAGCTGTTAGGCGTATAATTGTATACCAAGAATTGGAAAAGTGCCCCTTCTGAAGCTAGCATGCGCGGCCGGGGCGACAGGGGAGAGTGCCGGCACCGGAGGTTATTGACCCGACCATGGAAGAAGACTTGGCCCCGAGGCTTGAGGCTCGGGCATAGCTGCCTGATGCCCCGGCCCCTGACGGAGTGAAATAGGCGCCGTTCAGCAGGAGATCTCCCTCCGACCGCCAGTTCCAGCTCCTCCACTGGCCCTGAGCAGTGTCCACCCTTTTGGTCACCTGCATGATATGGCCATTACAACTCAGTTATCGCCTAAGTTTCATCACAATTTGCGACAGCATTTCGAAGCGACAGCGTATATTACATTAGCTAACGAAAGGCATTTCCAAAGATCATGGTCCTAGAGTCACTAACTCTGTGGACTATCTAAACATTGTTACACTAAGACAAAGGAATTACGACACGGCCGGCATGATCTATGTTCATAATTGAATGTTAAATTGGCCTTTCGACTAGCAGGGAGATATTGTACCTCTTTTGCGAAGGGGTTGACCGGGGCAGCGTATCGGTTGGCCTGGCTGTTGATGGTGGGCTCGGCGCTTCCGCCAATGGCGTACATTTCCCAGTGAGTGTAGTCATTGTTCACCACATGAAAGTAGCCATGTCTACACCTGCATATTGGAGATCATTCAAACCTTCTGTCAAAATCGAAACCGCTCTGCTAGTAATGGCGGCCGTTGAAGAACCATGGTCATCTAAGGTTGTATCGATCTTTTACCTTGGCATTCTCTGGATCAGTCCTTCGCCGAAATGGTTGTAAGCGATGGTCACTTGCATCGACTTGTCTCTCACGTAGGAATCGTGATGACCGAGCAGCATCACCTTTATCCATAAGAACTAAGAATCCGTTAATAAGCCTCGCGATCGTATAAAGAATGTGTCGATTGTTAACCCAAATGTGAGATGATAAACAACTCGATGCACCTCGTTGTGGTGGGTGAAATGGTTGTTGGAAACAGTGATCGCGGTCGAGCCCATCACGGCATCAACAAGGCCATCTGCACAATTGGAGAGAGAGTTGTGGTCGACCCAGATGTGGCTTGACCCGAAAATGGATATAGCATCGCCATCAGAGATGGTCCGCCAACCGTAGTGGCTCGGCGAGCTCCTGACCATGGCATTGCCGGTGGGTTTGCAGTCGTGGATGTGAAGGCCATGGATGATCACATTAGTGATGAACTGGATCGTGATGCATGCCCCGTTCGCAATGTGGACGTTGGACCCACGCCCGTCGATGGTCTTGAAGCTGTTCATGATCAGCTCCTGCTTCAACTGTATCACCATGTCGCGCTTGAACACAATCCACAGGGGCTCAACCTGGATAACAGCGTGCCTCAGCGTGCCAGGCCTAGGGTTAACCGGGTCATCGTCGCCGGGGTCAGTCACCACGTAGATTCGCCCGTCGCGTCCACCAATGGCATTCCTGCCGAAACCGATGCTGCAGTCGGCAAGGTGCTTGCGGTTGAGGTGCCAGTTCGGGTCGCAGCGCCAGCAGTCGTCGATCAGATTGCCAGTCCCGCAAGAGAAGAAGCCCAAGTTCCTCCTTCCTGTGCTGTTCCTGATGATCCTATCAAAACTCAACCAAGTCAGCTTCTTATCCAAATACTCCCTTCCATCAATCAATTTTCAATCACAGCTTCTTATACATCAATGTGGACACATCCTTTCACGGATTCTGCATTCATAATTTCGCTATTTCAGCGCAAATCGCCGACAGTGACGGATAACGACACCGGTGCAGCATTGGCGGAGTCCAATTTTCTCTTTTTGCCTTTGGCTTTTTCTTTGGTAGGGCAATGAATTGAATCTTACTGTGACATTACGGTCCTCAGACATGGCATTACAGCAAACAAGCAACAGAAAATTTGATTCAATCAGCGCTACGAACAGAAGGAACTCTGGCTTCATTTTGTAATCTCAGCAGAAACAAACAGGGCGCTTTTAGTGGTCCTTTTGGAAACATATTGCCTAAATTGTCACGTATTGTCAAATATGAACAAAGAACACGATTAAAAAAAAAAAACTTTGGTGCCAAAGCTCTCACATGGCATTTGATACTGTCCGGTATCGAGTTGACGGTCCCCACAAAAAACCTAGCATTATCAAGTGTCCGAAACATACGATACCGACGAAATATTGCGAGCGAACAGAAGGGAACTCACATGTCGACCATGGAAGCGACCTTCTCCGGGTCATCGACTGCATGCTCATTCAGGCGATCACCCTCTTTAGAGCTGCGAAAAGCAAGTCGGAAATGGCAAAAGCTAGAATGTGAGAATTATCGAGTTTTCGAAGCACGGCATCACCGATAAAAATTGCTAGCTGATGTCCATGTTCATCAAACAACCACTGGCTAATGTACTCTGTTCGGTATTCATGTTCCCCTTTTGGTTGCTAACAAGGACAAAATGTCCAAGTATGACGTTTTGCAGATGTAATAGGAAAGAAGAAAGGAAAAAACAGATCTTGAAAAGCAAGTTCCTATTTTGTCGGTGAACCTACTGTCTTCTGATGGATACGGCAGACAAAACTAATGGCTCGCTCGAGCTGAACAAACTTATCGAAGCCGTCGAGGTGAAATCGAAAACTAATTTCCCATGTTAATGGTGTTATCGAGTCATCGAAACTGCAAATTGGTGTTTAGATTGTGGAAGTTTCGTGAAGCCCAGTTGAGCGAGAGTACAATGCAGTTACCTTGACGACGCCATGGACGAGTAGTTCGAGCTCGAGCTCCGAAGCGTCCCCGTTTCGACATTCCTGCAATTTAGAAATTTGAAAAAAAAAAGAGATAAATGTTCGGGATACCGAGTTTCACTGATTGAGGAATCGTTGGGAGTTAGAGGCTGCCATTAAAGCACAATGCAATGCAAGTCATTTCATGGCCAGTTTCGCTTCAACGAGGGGAGAGGAAAAAGAAAGGAAAAATCTCAGGTGGTCCAGAGAAAGAAAGTAAGAAAAGGGAGTAGTGAAATGAAGACGAGGATGCCCTGTTAAAGATCATCAGAGAGCCATTGATGGAGTCGGTCGAGCAGTGAATGAGCACGCCTGATTACTGAAAAAACAGAAACTTAGTGTTGAAAAAGAACAGTAATACCGGCTACAAATTCTTTAATGTAGCCATAAATTGTCCGAGCGAAACAATTTTTATCGTATGGCTGCTGATTCGTATCGTGTCATCGTCTCGTGTGATCTAGTTCGCATCCATTGGTCTTGTTAAATGAAAACAGAACGAGTTTGGTTCGAAGCCGCGGTCGATCTCGGGTTCTTGATCAAACGCGTGGGGGATTTCTCTTTTCAGCAGTTCTGATTCGTATGATCGTGTCGCGTCAGAACCGAACTGTGTGTGTGCTGAAACAGAGAAGACATTGTTCCCCTGCGAAAAGGGTTTAGGAATCGAGAAAAAGCCGGGCTTTTCGCCTGCTTTTCGAAGCTTTCCCTCGTCCGCGAAAACGAACGAAATGCAGGTAAACTACTCCAACATTTCTATGAGGAAATCAACTGCCAGAGTGCAGACCGTGGAATGCCCTGTTTCTACATGCATATGCGGGAATGCAGAAGAAAGAAGAAGTACTTGGATGGAGACGAGTCGAGGTTCGCCGCTCCGGACATTGCTCCGGCGACCAGCAAGACAAGAACCAACGCAGTCAGGCGACACGAGCTCTGACATGGCTTGACCATTTTCGCTCAGCTCTGTCTCTGTGTGTAGTGAAGATGCAGAGGAGAAAGAAGTGAATGAAGCAGGAGGAGGAGGAGGAGGAGCGAGGAGCGTACTCGGACAGATGCAACTAAAAGGGCCCTTTTTATAATACTTTTTTTCCAAAATATTATTTTCACCGTTCCAAAAAGGAATTCTTAATAATTAATTCCTTTTCTTTTATTTCCTTTTCATACTTTTTTTCCTGGAAAAATGTAAATTAGGGTCTTCGATTGTGATCCTGGTTCTAATTACGTTTACGGAAGAATCAAAGAAATCGAGCGTTGTGGATAAAAGGATTGTAAATTAAGATCCTGAATGGAAGCCGAGTATTAGTATCTATCTAGCTTTGAAAATGTAAAAAACATAAATGTATATACATCTTGATATAAGAGTCGTATTTAATGAATAATTAATTATAAGTGGGACGCTCTTGGCGATACTCATCAACAAAAACTCATTTTGATTTCAAGTAATTGCAAAGTAACATTTTAGTAGACGAATTGGGTATTTCTTTTTTCTTTTTTTGTTGGTATTGGTAACTAAGTTAGTGACCCTAACACCCTTAACCACCCCCATTAACCTCCGTAACCGCCGCCAACCTCTCCCGTTTCAATTCCCACTCACCGTTTCAGGTCAACATCGGACACAATGGGCAGGGTATCGATTGAGAAAGGACTTTATTTGTCACTTTTCGCGCGACGGATAGTTTACGATGTCCACGTGACAAGAATTGCAACGAATCTTACATCGAATTTTGATAGGATTTGATGCATATTAACTTATTTCTCTCTCTATTATCGCCATGTGATGCATTCTTAACAATCACCTTAAATAAGAGCTCGAAACTAAACTAAATCGAATTACTTGTAACTAGCTCGGACCACCCATGATAGATCCGTTTGATCTTAAGCTTGATAATATTTAATAAGATTAGAAAATCCTTGCGATTATATGGTTCATCTTGAAATATATGTAGGAAATTATTCGAGCTTATTGAACTTAAGTTAACTTGATTGTAATGGAGATTGGGTTTTCTAATTGGGTAGAGCACGAGCAGGACATTTAAAAATCAATCGAGCTCCAATTGAGTATTAAAAATCTTGCTTGATTTTGCCCATTTTATTTATACATTCAACATAGTTTCCTATGTGTGAAATGTGAAAATAGTTTGTTAGGTTCCTATGCCTAGCAAGAGTTGACTTCTCACATGTTTAATTGAGTCATTACCAAAAAAAGTTAGTTACCCATTTCTAGAAGAATCTAATTAGGCAATACAGTAAAAAATATGGCTATTATTCATGACTCTCTCATCACTCATATGAATTTATGATTCTTTTTTTTTTGGTATCATTGTTACCTAAATGTATTAATTTTGATCCCTAACTCACCAATCACATCTCAGCCCACTATCTCAAAAATGCAAAGTGGCCCTCTCTATTTTTTTGCATTATTTTTTTATGAATTCAGGAAAACCCATAGTTGATGCCTTGATGGACAAGCAAGAAGCACATGAGTGGACATAAAAATTGGAAAAAAATCACATATTAACATGCATGGCATTACATCTAAGACAGAAAAGTGAAAAAAAAAACAGAAAGAAATAATAGTCACTTACTATATATATAAACACCCCCAACATAAAAGGGATGCTATCAAGGATGACATGAATTGGGGTCATTGTCCAATATAGCATGAACCTCTAGCTAATTTCTTAGGGTTTGTGCTCAAAACATTGCATACATGAAATGTCATGGTGGGTGACCCCATGTTCCCCCACCATCCAAATTGGGCACATGCAAATTGACCAGAACCACACAATGTACATGCGAATGGGTTCATCACCAAAGCCATCTCGGCACTCAAAAGTACCAAATTATTTTTGGGATTATTCTAATATGTTTTTATTTTATTTTATTTTTTAAAAAATTTGCTTTTTTGTGAGTCCGCTTCTCACATTGTGGATTAAGCCTCATCTTCTCCCAATGGCAAGTTGGGTTTTTGCCAATTGATTGGATAATGACTACCCATCAACCAAGCCATGTGAGAATCCATGTGCTTGATGTAGACTCCCTTGGCTACAAACAATCACATCACTGCCTCTCTCTTGTCTACGGCCCTTTTGAAAGTTCCTGTTCTCTGTCCTATACATGCACTTTTAATTCCTTTTTGGCTACATTTCCTTGAGGTACTATGAACATATTTCTTTTTTCTATGAGTAGAGTAAATTAATATGGAATGCCATAATAGTTTAATTAAAAAAAAATTAATTTATGACGTTTCGCATTGATTTACCAACTCAATAAATACATCGTGACCGCGGTTAATGGTACTAGGGGTACCGTAGAACTGCTCTCGATAAAGGACATGGAAAAGCTCTAACTTTTTAATCTTAATTGTTCATTAGGCGAGGTTTTCTTAATGTGCCCTGAGGCCTTTTTTTGTTGTAGAGGTAACATATTCGCGGTACCAATACTTTTCATGTGGCAAATGGGTATCGCGTTTCGTGGTAACACCGTTTCGAAAGGCATGTGCCACAAAGGAAAAACATGTGCTTCTATTTGAGGTAGGGAACATATATCATCACATGGATATGTTTAGGGGAAAATAAAAGGTACATAATACATTGACTATTGATTGTGGGTGTTTTCCATGTGGTGGTGGAGACTGTCGGCGTTAGCAAAGAACCTGCTGTTTGCCATAAAGAAAAGACAGTTCAATGCCACGTACAACTAACTTGAAAGGAATTCAACCACTTTCGTTTGCACACCCCCCCCCCCCCC
>BCNH02000008.1:2511887-2530094 GCA_001662345.2 Metrosideros polymorpha var. glaberrima | reverse complement strand
TTTTTTTTTTTTTGTAGTTCTAATTTGTTGGTCAACGTTTTGGGTGGTTGGGAAAATGTGAGAAAATGGACCCTTTGCATCTGCTGATGAAAAGCTGATGAAAGATTGACAAATACGTTGGTTGACATTTCAGTAGTTTTATTTGTCTCGAGTCCTTAGTCTGCTTTGAAATTAAACATGTGCCATGTAACATGGAAAAGGAAAAACAAAAATGCTTTTGGGTTCTTACTTGATCAAGTGGGCAATACAATCAGTGACTGTCCTCTTGTGGATTTTAACCCTCTCAGCTTTAGTGCTGAGTAAGCAGTCTTGCTCCTCCACTTCAACAACCTCATGAATTGCCTCCCGTGACAATCATGGTAACGGTAATGGGAAGGAGACATCTTTATTTTTATATGGACAATGGCTTCTCTGTGTTTGCAATAGTTGAATCTCTGTTGATGCCTTCTTTCATTCCCAGTTGTGACATCCATGAACCGTTCGTTGCCTTTTTAATTTTGGTCTAAGTTGCTATAATACTATCGATAAAAACCATTTCATTCATCTATGGCAAGGAAGTTAGGCATGTTCATAATTGCCTTGCCTTGTCATTTATTCAAGTTAGGTGAGAGGAATAAGTACCGGGTTAAGATCATTGGGTCTAGCCAGCTGCTATGGGTCATTTGTTCAACGCATAGTTCTCTGTAACTTCATGCTAGTTTTGTCATTATCCTCATGAAATAGTTATGAAATATGTCACGAGTTCATTTAATCCTTCCATGTGATGTACTTGTGGTCCATTTGCAGCCTAAGATGATTTTTTTCTTGAATCAAGTGTTACTCATGGACATGTGGTATGATAATTTTAGGATGGTCTAGCAACAGGAATACTTTTTCTCTGTCAAAAAACGTGTGGTTGCCCAACTTGCGTAAGAAGAATTGGGTTGCAATGTCAAAGGGGACTTTTGTGCAGTACTGTCAAAGGAAATGGCTCCAAATTGAGTTCCATATAATGCTTTGAAAATTTCATATATGAAAAATTATCGAAAAGACATATTTTATATCGTTTGTCTTGGTTCTGATTTTATTATCTGGATACTGGATGCAGGTTGAGTCGGAATATCTTCCCCTTTATACCAACTATGGCTTGGGTCTGACTACGTGGAGTCCACTTTCTTCTGGAGTGCTCACTGGGAAATACAACAAGGGAACTATACCTCCTGATAGCCGCTTTGCTTTGGAAAACTATAAAGTAAGTTTCTCTGAAATAAAATTCTGATTACTGATATTTCCTTAAAACTACTTTTCATCATTTACTGGGTTGGCTATTTAAGATCTGTATAGGTCTCATTGTTCTTTAGAGTGGAATGATCCATGACGGCTGTTCTTCTTGACTAAACTTCTGCATTGATGTTCCCCTGCCCCAGGAGCAATTTACAACTCAGTGCCCTATATTCTTATGTTGTTTGATTAGATAAACCTTCATCCATCACTGTGCTAGTGTAGCCTTAATAGGTTAAAAGAGAAAATGATTTTGGCCTTTTCTCTGCTTTGATAATCTGATAATTTTGATGCGCCTTCTCATTATTTACTTTTAACTGACAGATCATTAGATACCATATACCTGGTCCTAATCGACTTAGGAACCATTCAACTTGGGGAAAAAGATCGATAATTGGTCTTGTAAATTGTCATTGTTCCAGTTTTGCTTATGAGAAACTATAGGCTCGTGGTATGATGGTCAGCAATTTATAAGCTTGTTGTGCTACTTTAAAACTTCCCATGGTTTGTAACATAATTTTAGTTCTGCTTTCAATTATTCCTTCTCATTCTGAGTAATCGCAGTAATACATCTGCTCTAGTTATTTATTTAAGACAATGCGATATATCTGTAGTTCGTTAGTGTTTAAGATGATATTTGTGGGAAAGATACCTGCACCAATAGATACTGATCTTACAAGACTCAGTTGGCCCAAAAAAAAATGTGGTAATATTTTAATCTGAACAATCACGGGAGACATGTGCCTCTTACTTTTGTTTCCGGATGATGCATGTTCTGTATGTCATCTCATCATTGTTAATCTAAATGCTGTTTCACCAGTTAGTTATTTGATGAATACTTCACTTTAAGACAATCTGAGAATTAATGCTTTTCTCTTGTATCTTAGAATCTTGCTAGTCGTTCCTTGGTTGATGATGTGCTGAAGAAGGTCAATGGACTGAAACCAATTGCGGATGAACTTGGAGTGCCATTAGCTCAACTTGCTATTGCATGGTGTGCTGCAAATCCTAATGTCTCATCAGTTATTACTGGTGCAACCAAGGAGTCCCAGGTTGGTTTTCAAATGCAAATATTTTTTAATAATCTCATTTTTAGCATCTGAGTAGTCTTTGTATGGCTAATTTTTTTTGGTCTTGGAACTTGTTTGAAGCTTACCAATCTCGTAATGGTCAAATATTTAGAAAATGATTTTTTTTTTTTTTTGTGTGGTAATATTCCAATTTGCGAGTTGCTAGTTTCAAGCTTATTACTATCATCTCTCACTGAGGTTGATGATGGTGTTATGGATCTAAGTTATCAATTTTATTTGTTATGTATTGGTGTTCCCTGGATTCAGGCTTTTACAGGACATATCCAGGAATAAAGTTGGGTATTACATTTGTTTTCAGGCACACATTATTTTTTAATGAGCAAACCATGAACCTTTTGCACATTGCAATCATTAGACTCCCATCATCATTAGGAGTGGCTGATGTGCAGAACTTCTTCGGGCTATGTGTAGGTTGAGAATGGGGACAAATAATTAGCAATGGGGAAAAATGTTATTCGAAGTGAAAAAATGGAAGATTCAATGTTATATTGAACTGATGATTATCCCCAAAACTTAACTCATCATGAAAGCTGTCCATATTTGGTGTTTATTAGCAGTTAGGACTGAGGTCTTCCTTTGGGGCATTAACTAGCAGTAAGAACTCTTAAGGTACTTTCTTTTTGAAAGTAGATGTTATAAACTGAAGAACTGCTGAACTTTCTGCCAAAATTTGTTGAATCTAAAGCCCCCATCTTGTGGTAGGAATCTTGAGTTCTCACGGATGTTGCTTAGGTTAGAAATATAGTCAATTAAGTGGAGGAAAGACCAATAAGAAGGCAGTTCTTGCTGCTTGTTAAAATGTTACGTGAATAGATCAGTACAGAGGAGATATTATCTGCATAGTTATTCATTTTCGATGAAGTTCCTCCAAAAGGAGCCCCTATAAAGTTAAACTACGATGTGATCTGCAAATATATTATCCTGACGAAATATATTTTTCGAAGATAGTACGCCCAATTTATGGGCGTCTGCATTTTTCTGTTGGGGCCATCACCGAAAAATATATTTTTCTGTTGGCTGCTTTTAGACCTGTATATTTAGTACGTATTGTGAAAAAGACTGAGCTTTGAAAAGTATAATTCAATCATACTCTTCCTGATTGCTTCCCTTAGAAAACTCAGAAGTCATCATACATCCTTTACATGGTTAATCATGCTGCCTGTGTTCTTTCAGATTCAAGAGAACATGAAGGCTATTGATGTCATCCCCTTGCTGACTCCTGCTGTGATGGAAAAGATTGAAGCTGTCGTTCAAAGTAAGCCAAAGCGTCCTGATTCATTTAGGTAGACAATGGATATCCATCCGATAGCTGCCTATGTGCAGCCAACTCAATTGTTTGGACATGCTTAGTCCATATGGACCCTTTGTGTGTAGTTTACTCTGGACCGCGGTTTGGACCCATGTATGTTCTTTTCATGTGTGGGAGCATGAGGATTGGTTGGTGGTGGACATGTTTTACACCTTGGGGAACCTGGAACTAATGAACATGTTGGTTGTTGTAAACACTTTTTATTTCGACCAAGCTATTGGGAACCATGTGGTTCGTTCGCATTTTGTGGCCTGAGTTTGCTTCCTTCTCGATACTACTACGATGTTCATGCTCTTGTTCATTTTAGGGTGAAAGGGTTACAGGTAGTAACACATAACTGAGGAGAATATGCTGTCTTTTGGAGATGTCACCACTTGTGTATTGCACAATAGTAAATACTAGACATGCTAAAGCTAATGTATACATATGCTCTCTCTGTAGAATACACCTTCATTGATTTCAGCATATGTCCCATCAGTTTTGGAGGAGTTCAAGCATTACATTAGATAGTTCTTTAAGACACGAAATATGACAAGCGGAGCGATGTCGTCGGTATGATCTTCTAGCCCAAATACTTTGATAAAATAACTTAAGACCTTCACCTGGCAAGCATTGTTACGTGATCCTTTCTCTGCTCCATCAACTTGATTATGCACCCATTTTCTGTTCTTTAATTCTTCAACCTATTTGTTTCGAGAAAAATAAATGATTTGAAAAATATTTCCTGAAAATGATCGCTTGTATTGCTTGAAATAATCAGTCAATGAAATAACTTTTCAATATTTATAACAATTTATGTCTAAACATCTTTGTGAACAACGAAAATATTTTTTGTTCAGTTATTTTTATAAGCGATATAGGTGATCGTCTTCGGAAAAATATTTGATATTCACTTTCCACAAAACAAGATTAAAAAAGATTAGGTATTAAACGCGACAGCTTAAAAGGGGAGCATTGGTCCTCAGGAGAACGCCTCTCGCTCTTTTCATACGTGAATTCTACCTTAATGAATTCCTCACGGACCATATAAGAAACGTCCCACGAATCAAAATTAAATTTGGGCGGTTCGCTTTAAAGTTAGATTGGTTGCTTTTTCAGTGGTCCGATGAGGTACTCCTACCTTGTATTAATGTAATTCGTTCTTCGTGAAAGACTTCATTGTCCTCATGAACCAGACAAGAGAATATCACACGAATCTAAATCTCGGTGGACCGCCAAGAAATAAGATTGGTCGCTCTTTTTGGTGCGATACATCTGATCGTGCACACGAAAATCGAAAGCGAGGGAGAAACAATGTAATGCCAAACCATCTAGAAGTGCGAAAATAAAAGTCCTAAACTTATTATACTTTTGTCAATTCAATACTAAACTTTTAAATTGTGTCAATTAAGTCCTAAATATTTTCATGTTTTGCCAATTGAGTCCATCCGACCAATTTTGGCCAGAAATTGCTAACGTAAATGCCAACTGTCCTATAGAGCATGGCCGGTATTGATATGGACAATTTTTAATAGTATTTTAATTATTTTTTATTTTCTTCTCTTTCCTTTTTCCTTTTTTTTTTCCCTCCGCCAATCATCGCCCATCCTCGTCGATGGTCGACGAAGGTCGCTAGCCTCAGGCAAAGGCTGTCTTTGCAGGCCTCGATTGAGGGACACCCACGCTTGGCCTGGCGAGGGCCACCCTCGTCAGATCGGGCGAGGGTAGCCCTTTGACAGGCTTGCCTAGGCAAGGGCGACCTCACCTAAGGCCAGGGAGGGCGGCCCTTGCCAGGCCAGCAAGGGCATCCCTCGCCCAAGGCTAGCAACCTCCGTTGGTCATCGATGAGGCCCAATGATGGTAGACGGAGGGAAAAAGGGAAAAAGGAAAAATAAAAAAGTAAAGAAGGAAAATAGAAGAAAATAAAAAAGGAAAAATAAATAAATCGCAAAAATATTAACATATTATTAGAAAATATCCACGTCAACATTGGTCATGCCACGTAGGATGGCTGGCGTCCACATAAAAAATTTCCAACAACAATTGGCTAGATAGACTCAATTAGCAAAATGTGAAAATGTTTAGAATTCAATTGACACAATGAAAAGGTTTATGACTAAATTGACAAAAGGGCAATAGATTTAGGATTTTTTTAGAAGTAGAATGAAAAAATATAAAGAGAAATGGAGTTCGTGGTTTTGTTTTTTTCTCTAAAGAGGTATGTAATAATTTAAATTTTACTATCCTTAGCCATCTTTGTTAATCCGACAGCTCTTTCAAATATGTTTAATTTTTCTCATATGTCGAGAGAGCAACTAGAAGTACTAAGATGCATACATAATTGACATCAGGGTGTTTCTGTAAGGATCGGAAGGGGCTTTGTCCCATCAACATAACATGCCTTCATTTTCAATTGTTCATCTTGCAGTTCGGGTCCTGAGGCTATATCCTTCCTCTGTTCCCTACTTTGTTGCCGAGCTATTCTGAGACTTGTCTTCTCACAGCCACTCCATTTTACCTCTCTCTCTCTCTCTCTCTCTCTCTCTCTGCATTACTCGTTCAGAATTCCACCATCTCTATCCTGTTCTTGTCTCTCAGCTTTCACCAGACCATCCTGGGATTCCAAGGGCAAGAACTTGAACAGGCGAGTAGGTATCATCCTCTGTGCTTTGCATTGTTCTTGCTGATCATGGGTGATGGTTTTTTTTTGTTTTTTTTCATTTCAGCTAACACACGTTTCTTTATGATATCATCAGTAAATACTTCACCGTTCTTCGGTTCTTGTTATCCCGAGGATTGACATTTGCGACGTTCGTGAGCATCGGTTTTCCCGACGACCGAGGGACGACACTCGTATCGTTTCGAAGGTTACCTGCATAAGTATATGGCTCATCCGGTGGCGTGCTTGAGGAAGGATCCGTCAGCGCGATTTTGATTCTGGATGAGCGTCGAATAACAAGGGTTGGAGAATGTTTGTGTGGGTCGAGAAGCAGATGAGGGTCCAGTTGAGACCATGATGAATGAGGCTAGGGAAGATTCAAGCCAGAAACTCAGAATTGGCAGAGCCGACGAGAACTTCGGCGACATATGTTCTCAGACCGGCGAAGAGTTTTCCATTGAGTTCTTAAGGGATCGGATGGGCATCCGGAGAATCAACGTGATGCCTAATGCGGATCATTTCCTGCCGCACAGTCCGAGCTTCAACTTTATGAAGGATCAACATGTGGTTTACGAGGATGCGAGCGGCCTGCTCCGGCATGCGAGAGGGAATTTGTACAGCAATGCGGATTTCTCCAATGTTGTGGCTAATCCTATGCCAATTCCATACATGGAGAGCCCTGCTCATTTGGATTATGCAGCAAGGCCTCAAGGAGAATACGAGTTTTTTGGGCAACGGTCGAATATATATTATGACGAAGCCGCTCGAGGCGCAATGGATCCTCTTTATTCCTCGGGGTCGCCTCAATCGTACTATCATCACGGACTAGGAATCATCGCTCAAGGCTCTTCCCATTGCAAGATGAAGTTCCTTTGTAGCTATGGTGGACGAATTTTTCCAAGGCCTAGCGACGGGAAGCTTCGGTACGTCGGCGGCGAAACCCGCATCATATCCATAAGGAACAACCTCTCTTGGGAAGAACTCGTGAAGAAGACCTCGGCGATCTGCAACCAGCCTCACACCATCAAATATCAACTACCTGGTGAGGATCTCGACGCGCTGATATCGGTCTGTTCCGACGAGGACCTGCATCATATGATAGAGGAATATCACGAGCTCGAAAAAGTCGGTACTTGTCAGAGACTCCGAATATTTCTTGTCCCCTTGACAGAGTTAGAGAGCCCGAATTCCTTTGAAGCTAGATTAGCGGCCGAGCAGCAAGATGTCGATTATCAATATGTTGTCGCTGTTAACAGGATATTGGATTGGAGCCCGCAAAAGAGCGCGAAAGGACAGACTCCGTCGAGCCAGGTAATGCATCAGGGCACAACGTCCTCGGACAACAGCCCGAGTTATCTTAGAGACTCTCCAACGTTCGCTCAAGCTCTAGAATTCAACGATTATAGCCTGAATTACTCGAACTTGGCAAGAACAAGTTCGAATCCTTCCGCTCAATTGTTGACGACGAGACAGATCTCCAACAATCTTCTTGATTATTCTCCCCCGTTGACTCCAGTTCCATTACAGAAGAGGGATTTTACGAATCACTGTCATGTGAATGACAGCAGTAGGCATTTTGTGCTGGACAAGTATCCTAGTGATAAGTCCTACTATTATGACAATACCAATCATCAAAATCCTACATCTACTCAGCCTCTTCAACTGATTGACTCGCAAATAGCCGACTTGTTTGAAGCCGAACAAATATATAGACAAAGAGGCATTCATGTTCGCGATCAGAACATGGCAGAAGATTTCATGCCGGCGTCGTGCTACGGTCTGTTCGACATCAATTTCGGCAGGCATGTACTCCAGGAGAGGGTGTTCCATTCAGATAAACTCACATCTCGTCCTGAAGGCTCGGTGGGTCAGCTCCTGGGATCTCCCGAAATGGACGGCCCTCATTACGGATTGATGCATGCGTTATCGGACTCGCAGTTGCAAGGACTCAACAGGGGATCGACACATTCTACAGAGGAAGGAACAATTTCATGTTCATTGAATTTTTCGACAGAGAAGGTCCCTTTGCTGGCAACTTCGAGCCATTCTTCACGCGAATGGAAGATGAAGTCACAGGATCTAATTGCCGCAAAATATCAGGAAAGCACATCTGGTTCACGCTCAAATGAGGAGGTGCGAGTGATCAGGGACCAAAAAGTACCGGAGTGGCAAGACGACAAAGATTCCAATTCCCTTCAAGAGAAGAAACAATTTAGAGGTGATATTTGATTGATCATGTCTTATAAAATTGTGAAATTCTATACTAACTTCCTTAGTTTCCCGAAATGACATCTGTTTGAGTAGTCATTGTCGACGAAGATTGCGCGAATATGCTACAAGAGCACAAGGAAAGTTCCGACATCGAAGTAAATGTTTCCTCAGAGAGCCACAGATATATCGTCGCACCTCCTGAAGATGCGAAACAAATGGTATGTATAGAATCAGCTTTCAAAGATCAGCATGGACAGAATCCTGCGCGGACTCAAGGATCACTTAAGCATGTTCCTGAACTCGCCGCCTCTTCAGTCTCTGTATGTATGACTCCCCCCAAATGAACTATGAAATCAATTTAAATCTCACAAGTATTCTCTAGAGTTAAATTTTCTCTTTTTCTGATAATCTTCAGCCTGATACTTCATGCAAAGAGAGAAAATCTCATGAAGAAGGTTTGTTGGACGGCGCTGGAGAAGTCAGCTTTGAGGCAAGGTTTCATAACGGATTGAAGCCTGTAAATGTATTGCCTCCATGCGGAGAAAATCATCGGAACATTGTCCCACCAATATCGGTGATCGTTGAGGATGTAACCGACAATACGCCTCTCGACATCCCCATTTCCTCAAGAATAGTGGCCCATATACAGGATGACCCAAGTGATAGCATCTCATCTGCTAGAGAAACAGAAGGCGAAAGCATTGCTGCTGATACTGACTATGAGGTATCACAGTTCGATTTGAGTAGTCGCTAAACGTCCGATTGAGTATGTCATGACGGTCGTTAAATTTCTCTCTCACTTTACGTTCTCCAGGATGTGAAAAGCGATGGCCATGATGCAGACGACCCCATATCTGATGCAGCAATAGCTGAAATCGAAGCCGGCATCTACGGTTTGCAGGTTCTAATGAATTTCCCTTGGAAACTCACTCTCTATTATTCGTGGACTAGATCGGGTAGCGCTTATTTTGTCATGCTAAACCTTCTTGTCATATCTACCTCGATAGACTTCGAAACTTAAATCATGATGTCAATCTAGATTTGACAGGGCAATAGTTAATATTTGCCATGCGAACCGTTCGATTTGTCTCTCTCGTTTTATACTTGCTTTAGCATAGAAACGATATTCGTGCGGCTAAATGCGGTGTGTGCTTGTCGTAGATCATAAAGAACGCCGACCTGGAAGAACTACAAGAATTAGGATCCGGCACATTCGGGACGGTTTATCATGGCAAATGGAGAGGGACTGATGTTGCCATCAAAAGGATTAAGAACAGCTGTTTTGCAGGAAGATCATCTGAGCAAGAGCGCATGGTAAGTCTCGGACTTACATGGTTGCAAATACAGAATTAGCGCTCATGTAATTCGACTCACATGACGATCGTTTCACGACTCGAAAGATCATCCCAAATAACGAACGGAATCATCTGATAGTGTTGATGAAGCAAATTCTTTGATCGAACTGACACGTTTGCGACGAAATGATAGGGAAACACAACTTCTCCCTCTTTACTATGCGGCAATTTCAAAATTCAAGACTACATTCCACACATCAAGTTTTAAGTCTAGGACTTTCGGTGAAGTTTTTTTTCCTGGATTAACAGGCCCTAAACAAAGTAGATGTCATGTTTTCATCTCTCTCTGTTTGAACAAGACGTTTCCAATGACATGAACTACTTACAGACAAAAGATTTCTGGAGAGAGGCGAAGATCTTGTCGAATCTCCATCATCCCAACGTCGTAGCATTTTATGGAGTTGTTCCTGATGGCCCTGGTGGGACATTGGCGACGGTGGCCGAGTTCATGGTTAATGGCTCGCTCCGACATAATCTAGTCAGAAACAACAGGTCAGTTTTCTCAAACTATAGTCTTGTTAATCTCAAATTCATTTCATGAAAGCCTGGACGTACGAGTAGTAAAACTATCAATCTTGCAGAGCTCTGGACCGTCGCAAGAAGCTCATGATAGCCATGGACGCGGCTTTCGGGATGGAGTATCTGCATTTCAAGAACATCGTCCATTTCGACTTGAAGTGTGACAACCTGCTCGTCAATTTGAAGGATCCCCGTCGACCGATTTGCAAGGTACTCGCATTTCACAGCCATCAACTCGAACATAGTTGCATAATCACGTAACTTAGAAGGCAATTGAAGCCTCTGTGTTCTTCTGGTGAAGGTTGCGGATTTCGGGTTGTCGAGAATCAAACAGAACACATTCGTGTCGGGCGGAATCCGCGGTACACTCCCCTGGATGGCCCCCGAGCTCTTGAACGGTACCAACAACCGGGTCTCGGAGAAGGTTGGCGACAATCGATCGTAATCATCATACATTATAAGGCAATTAATCAAGACTTGTGACACAATGTTGTGTCTCTCAGGTGGATATCTTCTCATTCGGGATCGCGATGTGGGAGATGTTGACCGGCGAAGAACCTTATGCTAACATGCATTGCGGTGCAATCATAGGTGTATCTTTTGATAATGCCTGCATCTCTTTGTTCTTGACTAATAAATTGAAAAATGACTAATTTTTTTCCCATCTTTTCTTTTTTTTCTTTTCCTGATTTCTTCATGAAGGGGGCATCGTGAGCAACACGCTGAGGCCGCCGGTACCGGAGCGGTGTGATCCGGAGTGGAAAGAACTGATGGAGGAGTGCTGGTCGGTCGATCCCTCGAGCCGGCCGTCGTTCACGCAGATCACCATGAGGCTGCAGACCATGCTGAAGGCTCTTCAGACCAAGCGATACTCCGACAAGCCCAAGTAGTGATCACCGTGGGACTGGACTGGACCCGCACCACGTCGATTTCTTCTCGCACTTCTTTTTGTAAATATGGTCAAAGTCCGTTGTCGATCACAGCGCAAAGAAGGGAAGGAAAAAGACAAGTTTAGTCCTTTGCTCCGGGCCCCGCCCGACGACGAAAGGTGAACCGTTTTGCAAGGGACCGTCTCGGCCCGACCCAGATCGGCTTGACTCCATAGCCCAAATCGCCTGTGCCGGGCCCGGGCGTCGCCAAGTGACGTGTCATTTTTTAGTAATTATAGTTGCGACTGAGGGCATTATGGTCCTTTTGTTTTAACATTATCTTAGGGCTTTGATTCTTGTGGCAATTTTTTTGATAAAAAAAATGGGAAAAATTCAATTAAGTGCCTGAAGTGCTCTCCATTTCTCAAATATGGACCTGAAGTAGACATTGTCTCAAATAATGACCTGAAATGCCCTTATTGTTTTAAAGAAGTACCTGACCAAAAGTATATTTGTCATTTCCTTTTTTTTGATTTTTTTCCTATTTTTTTTCTTTGTGCTAGTCAGCGAGGGTTGCAGCCCTCGCCAGATCAGGCGACTAGGTCGGCAAGGCGACGTTTGCCCTATGGCTGTCGAGGGCAACCTTGCCTTGCCCAAGCGACGCGAGCCCTCGCAGCCCCTCGCTGGCCATAACAAAGATAAAAAGAAAAAAAGAAATGTGAAAAATGAACAGAAAAGGAAAAAAATCAGAAAAAAGGAAATGACAATAATCCTTGGTCAGGCCTTTCTTTGAAACTATGATGACACTTAGGGGTGTCAGTGGTTCAGTTCGGAAGAATCGAACATAATCAAACCATTAAGGATGATGTCCGAACCAAACCAAAAATCCATTTCGGTTCGGTTCAATTTTTGGGGTTCAATTTTCCTTTTTTTTTATTTAATTTTTTCCAATTCTTTTTTCAGTTTTCGGATCTATTTGATTTTCGGGGATTCAATTTTCCTTATTCCTTTTTATAATCTTCCAATTCTTTTTCAAAACGCCAAAGGCTCGTTGTTCATAATTTGTACTTCGGAGATGAACCTCATCAGTAGCTTCTCGATTGTTAGTTCACCAACTCGAAAATTAAAACTCTCAAGTGTTCATAATTTGTATAATCACAAGACACTTGTGGAAAAAGAAACTAGGAAGTTCAGGGCATATAAGAACATACCAAATATCTAATAAATGGAATCAGCATTCCCATTGTTCCAGAAATTGGCAAAAATACTGACTCAGGGTGCTTGCTGAATCTATGCCAAGACCTTCAGCAACTTGTTAACAGGTGAGAAAAATGCCTAACGATCCTATACCAAGATCTTCAGCTAGAGGTTATCGATCTAAATGTGCTCAGGCCTGTCTTGTCTTCTAGAGTATCTACTTGTCGTCCTTCAGTATCTGACAGCCGAGCCCTTCTCCTTTCATATGCCTGAATTTAAGAGAAGAAAATTAGACCAGCCCCCTAGTGATATGCTTATCCAGAGCAGTCAAGCAAGCATCCTGAAGTGGTATCAATTGCATAAAGAGGAATAAAGTGTGAAATCAAGATACAAAACAACAAGAAAGGAGACTATTGAAGAGAAATACAAGGACCATAAATTAGCGCAAACAGATGTAGAGATGTGATTATGATATGCAGAGTTTAATTACTTCAAGCAACTGGAGAAAAAAACAAAAGGGAACAAAGCCTAAGCATTGGTAATGAGCAGAGCCAACGAGTTTACCACGCCGATTGGTAATGGAAATCAAAATAACCATCATCAAACACTTCACAGCTACCTTCTCAGTTCTCATCAATCTAGTAACCCAACACAAATACTGTAACATTCAAAAGTGAAAGTCATGCAGATCGTAGCCAATCTTGAGTACATATAAGAGTTTCCACCATGCTTACAATAAAAATTGCAAAATATCCATAATTGACGAAAAACACACTCTAAAAAAGAACTCTTGATCATTTCTCAATGGATCACAGCGTGCTATGAAAGGAAAAGCACATATCTGGATATAAGCAACTTTACAAATATCTTACTCGCAAATTTAATGATCTAGCTACTACCAAAGATTTCCTCTTTCAGCTTAATCAAACAAAAGAACTTGATGCCTTTAATTGAAATTTTTTCTAAGAAAAATGAAGAAATAGATTAAAAAAATATTATTTTTTTTAAAAAAAGGGCGCAGAAGATTGCAGCAGCAAATCGTTGGCCAGACGGCACGCATTCCAAGCTAACTTCGTATTCCCCACCACTCACCTCCCACGAAATCACCACGCCAACCGAGGCGCGTGAGTTCAAAACCCTTTTCTCTTTTTCTAAAGATAAAAAGTCACAGAAAACTCCATATTTTACCCAAACTGTGACACATTTATTCTAATTTATTTTTTGTGTACCAAAAATCCCAAATATGTACCCGTATAACATGTATACCCCAAACTTCACCAAAACCCCAAACATATACACGTGTTACACATTTAAATCAATTTTTTTTAACATAAAAAACTCTAAACTTATATATGTATGACACATTAAGCTCAAATTTTTTTTTACACTAAAAACTCCAAAAAAAATTTGTGACACCAAAAATCTTAAATTTATACATGTGTGACACATTTAGTCCAAACTTTTTTTGTGACACTAAAAACCTCAAATTTTTTCTTTGACACCAATATTTTGGGATAAATGTGTCACACGGATATAAGTTTATAATTTTTATATCACAAGAAAAAGTTTGGCGTAAATACGTACAAATTTGAAATTTTTGGTGTCACAAAAAAATATTTTTTACAGTAAATATAATTTAAGATTTTTAATGACTTTAACCAATTTTGAAAGGCGTTCTCTCAATGTATATACAATGTCTTTCTCCAAAAGTTTCATATCCTTCTATTTTTTACTCAAGAAGATTGCGGAATAAATAGATCCCGCATGGGAGGATGGGTTTCAGTCACACGTGATCATACAAGCGATTCGAGAGCACGACAGTCAATCCTTTGGAAGAAAATCTTGTCAGCTCTAATGTCGGACCCAACATTATGGGACTGTTGTGCCATCACTCCGATGATGGATAAGCCGTTCATCCCGGGATATGACTGAAGGACGGCCATGCACAAGACGTCTTTCGTTAACTGGAAAAACATGCTGTTGACGTCCAAGACGAGCTGCGCGCCGCCGGAGAATCGCAAGGTGACGGCTGGGAACCACTTCAAATCTCTCTCGATGCTCCCCGAGTAGCACAAGTACTTGGGAGTGCTCACCCTGTTCAGCTTTCCCACCACAATAAACTCGACCTTGTTTTGCAATGGAATGTACCCCTCTTCCTTCAGGAACGGGAGCGTGAATCCCGAGTCTATGACCACTCCTCCTTCACCGGAAGGCCGCCTTTGGAACGCCCCCGGGGCGATTTGTAGCGCCTTCTCTCCTACGCTTATGCCTTGGAGGTCCAAGTAGTAGGAACCCTGGTCGGTCTGCAGCGCCGTGGAATAACCTTGCATGATCGCCCCGTCTCCCAAGATGAGTTGATTGTATTAATACTTGGAGTCGAGTATGTTGCTGATGCAGTAGGAAAATTTGGAGCCTAATTGTTTGACCAGAGTTGGCGAATTACCATAACCACAGCTTAGTCCTAATATCCCGCTCTCTTGAACATCCCTAAATTTATTTGGGTGGCCACACCCGAGCACCTCGATCGGTACCTTCACCGTGCCCTCATTGGACATCTGGAAGGTCGCTTGTTCGGAGGTGAGGTTACCGGTCGAGGATGTTTGGTCGAGATACGACCTCTCGTAAATGCAATACTCGTTATTAGGATCGCACTTGCCGCGGGACATGAAACAGGCAAGGGAACCGCAACGAATGTTGGAGTAGGTCGACGATTTGGCAGGGTCAAAAAGAGGAGGAGATTGTCTGAAGCAAGTGGTGTAGGGCAGGCACTGGAACCAGAGGAGGTGGCTTGCTGTGTCGATCACCAAGAGATGCAGGACCAGTGGCGTGCCGATGGATATATTGGCGAGGAACATGTGTATGGTACCAGGGGTGACGAGACCGGCACGAACGTCGTTGTCATTCGGAGTGGCGATTATTTTGCTCAAGAAGTGGGTGCGGGCGAGCGAACCGTTAATGGCACGTTCAGCTCGCTCGGAGATGGTGGCGTTTGGATCGTAATATGAAGATTGAATAGAATCGTGGTGGATGAGCTTGATGGCTAATCTCCAAGGTTTAATGGGGGTGGTCTTGGACGAAACAACATTAGTCAGGTATGACGAAATGATATTGATAATGCAGATTAGAAGGAAAATCAAATAAGCTGATGTAATTGGAGTAGCCATTGGCAGAATCTCAATTTCCTCATATGATTTTGATGGACACTTCCTTCTCTTATACAATTATACTTCTAGGCATTGCAATTCATGCATGGATTTTTTTTTTTTGGGGGCAAATCCATCAATGTTGAAGGTGTAAATGGCAGCATTTATTGGGGATGTACAGCTCATGTGAGACGTCTGCACCTGGATATATTTGCTCGGTTGCACAAATATGAGATTATCTCCCTACTTAAGGAATAAAAAAATCTTCATTTTTATTATTTAAGCAACCAGCTCAGCGAGGAAATCTAGAAAGTTGGTTTCCTTTTCTCACTTTTTCATTTATTGGCAGAGTGGGGCCGGTCATAATTAATATATTCCCCGTTAATTTCCATTAGACAAGTTATTGATCTAATTGTGACAATCTAAGACTTCAGCTTCTGTTATCCCTCCACAATCTTAAATTTGTCACAGGAATATATTAGTTTGGGATTTTTCGAGATATTGGTTTTTTTCTAAGAGGCCTTCTCTCGATGTATGTACAATTTCTTTCTTAAAATGATATTCATATCCCTTTATTTTTACTCAGAAAATGCGTAGTAAATCAATACGGTACAGGAGGATGTCTTTCAAGACACGTGTGATCATACACGTGATTCGAGAAGACCACAGTCAATCCTCTGGAAGAAAATCTTGTCGTTTAGGATGTCGTACCCGACATTATAGGACTGTTGCGCTATCACTCCGATGATGGATAAGCCGTTATCACTGGGAGATGACTGGAAGACGGCCATGCACAAGACGTCTTCCGTCAACTGGACAAACATGCTGTTGGTGTCCAAGACGAGTTGTGCGCCGCCCGAGAAGCGCAAGGCGACGACCGGGAACCCCGTCAAGTTTGTCTCCACGCTCCCTGAGTAGCAGCACAAGGAGCTGGGAGTCCTCACTCGGGTCAACTTTCCCGCCATCAAGCTCTCGACCTCGTTCTGCAGCGCGACGTACCCTTCTTCCTTCAGGAACGTGAACGTGGATCCCGAGTCTATCATCACTCCTCCTTCGCCGGAAGGCCCCCTCTGGAACGCCCCGGCGGCGATCGGTAGCGCCTTCTCTCCGACGCTTATGCCTTCGAGGTCCACGTAGTAATGACCGCTGTCGCTCTCCAGGGTCGTGGAATCGCCTTGCATGATCGCCCCGTCTCCCAAGATGAGTTGATTGTATTGGTACTGGGTGTCGAATATGTTGCCGAGGCAGTAGGAAAATTTGGAGCCAAATTGTTCCACAAAACCTCGCCAATGATTATAACCATAGCTTAGTCCTAATATCCCGCTTTCTGGAGCATCCACATATTGATTTGTGTGGCCGCACCCGAGCACCTCGATTGGTACCTTCACCGTGCCCTCGTCAGATGTCTCGAAGGTCACTAGTTCAGAGGCGAGGTTACCGGCCGTGGATGTATTGTCGGCATACGACCTCTCGTAAGTGCAGTTCTTGTCATCAGATTCGCACTTGCCGCGGGACATGGAACATTCGAGGAAACCGCAGGGAATGTTGGAGTAGGTAGACGACATGGCAGGGTCGAAAAGAGGAGGAGACTGTTTGAAGCAAGGGTTGCAGGGCAGGCACTGGATCCAGAGGAGGTCGCTTGCCGTATCGATTACCACGAGCTGCGGGACCGGCGGTGTGCCGATGGATATATTGGCGAGGAACGCGTGTACGGTACCGGGGGTGACAAGACTGGCACGAACGTCGTTGTCATTCGAAGCGGCGATTGTTTTGCTCAAGAAGCCAACACGGGCGAGCGAATCGTTGATGGCACGTTCAACTCGCTCGGAGATGGTGGCTTTTGGATTGTAATACGGAGAGTGAATGGAGTCGTGGTGGATGAGCTTGATGGCCAATGCCCGAGGTTTAATGGGGGTGGTGGTCTCGGACGAAGCGGCATTGGTCGGGTATGACGAAATGATATTGATAATGCAGATTAGAAGGAAAATCAAATAAGCTGATGTAATTGTAGTAGCCATTGGCAAAATCTCAATTTCTTCATATGATTTTGATGAACACTTCCATCTCTTATATAATTGTACTACTAGGCATTGCAATTCATGCATGGAATTTTTTTTTTTTTGGGGCAAATCCATAAATGTTGAAGTTGTAAATGGCAACATTTATTGGGGATGTACAGCTCATGTGAGACGTATGCACCTGGATATATTTGCTTGGTTGCACAAATATGAGATTATCTCCCTACTTAAGGAATAAAAAATCTTCATTTTTATTATTTAAGCAACTAGCTCAGTGAGGAAATCTAGAAAGTTAGGGCCTGTTTGGTAACGATTCTGATTCTTTGATTCTACTTCCCAGAGCAGAATCTCGTTTGGTAAAAAAAATGATTTTGACCCGAAAAAATGATTCTAATCCCAAAAAGTGTTTCAAGAATCAATTTTGAAGCCTAAATAAGAATCATAAAAAAGATAATTCTTTGTTTTAGAATCACTTTTGAGAAACAAAGAAAAAATTGTCAAAAAAACCTAAACATATTGTACTTTTGCCAATTCAATCTTTTTGGCTGGTCGACACTGATGTGGACAATTTTTAATAATTTTTATTATTTTTTTAAT
>BCNH02000008.1:2485156-2510033 GCA_001662345.2 Metrosideros polymorpha var. glaberrima | reverse complement strand
GCCATTCTTTATTGTGTCCACCAGTTCCTTCTCACTTTGTGTATCTTTCATGCAAATTGAAAAGAAAGTAAAAAAAAAAATATGTTGGCAACAAATCCAATAAAAGAAATGGAGACTACCAAAAAAATGAAGACTTTTTCCTAAACAAACAAATGAAAAAAAAAATTAAACAATTTCTTGCCATTCTGAAAAAAAATCATATAACGAAAATAAAAATATATATAGAGAGAGACAAAGAAAACATCTGTATTTGGCCCCCAAAAAGTAATAGGTTAATACACTAAAAAAACCAAAAATTAGTACACATGTAACAAAGTTAACCCAAATTAAAATTTTGACCACAAAAAATCACAAATTGGTACATTTGTGATAAATTTATCTTCCGCTAGTTTTATTTAAATTTTACTTATTAAATTGTTGAGTTGGATGACATGTGACAGTTAATGAGTGTACCAGTTTGGGTAATTTGGACTTTTTCGTGGTATTAACTTAATTTAACGAAACTATTGAAGGATAAATTTGTCACGGGTGTACTAGTTTAAGGTTTTTCGAAATAAAAACAATTAGTTTGAGGTAAATTTGTTATAAACGTACCAGTTTGAGATTTTTCGTGGTATTAACCCAAAATAAATTAGGTAAAAGTCATAAAAAAAATCCTAAATGATGCCAACTGTGAGACATTTACCTTGAATTTTTTTCAGTAACAAGAAAAATCTCAAACTTATACCTGTGTGACACATTTACTTTTCGCCAAAATTCTATTAATAAGAACTGTTAAAAATCTATTTACATTGATGCTAGAAAGCAAATAGTATTGAAGCCACGTGGCTTAAGTAAAATAAAAATGACATTGTTTTGACTGAAAAATCATTTAACTGAACCATAATGGAGGGTAAATGTGTCATATAAGTACAAATTTAAAAATTTTTATGTAATGTAAAAAAGTTTATGGTGAATGTGTCATAGTTTAGAGTTTTTTTTTTTATGACTTTTACCCCCCAAACCAATTTTTTGACAACGAAAAACTCGAAATCGATACATTTCTGACAAATTCACCACAAATTGGTACAACTGTAATAAATTTACTCTATGTTAATTTTCATTAAATTGGGTTAATACCACGAAAAATCTTACATTGACACACCTGTGACAAATAGAGGGTAAAACTCTAAATCGATACACCCCGTCGATTGTCAAGTGTCATCAAATTCAGCAATTTAACGGTAAAATTTGACGGAAACTAATGAAGGGTAAATTTGTCACTAAAATACTAGTTTAGGGTAAATTTATTACAGACGTACCAATTTAAAAATTTCTTGTGGTAAAAAAATTAATTTAAGGTAAATTTATAATATGTATACCAATTGGAGGTTTTTTGTTTGGTATAAATTCTGACAACTATAGAGAGTCAAAGAAAACATCTGTCCTAAAAAGCAATTATATAGGGAGCAACGTGTGGGGGCCACGCGTTTGAGGCGAGTGGGGGCAAAGAAAGAGGAGATAGAAGCGAATTACCACCATCATCGTCATCAGCATCATCGTCAAATTACCATTAACAGATATATCACCGCCGCTCTCTGACTCCTCCCCATCACTTCTTGTCCCCACCATTCATTATTATTATCGTCATCATCATCATTTAATGTCATTTACTCATCGTCTATTAAATTATTGCTTCTTAAAGAATATTAAATGGAATCATTCCTCACCGACTTCATTTCACGAAAAATATATGAAAAGTTTCGAAAAACAAATTCCCGAGAATGATATATTTTTCATAAAAATAAATTAACAAAAAATATTTTAAAGATCATATATTGACATCGATAACAAAAATATTTTTTATTGCTAAAAAGTCACCACTTTTAAGAAAAAAAATTTCGAATCGTTTATTTTTTATAAAACAAAAAACGATAGAAATTCACTCAACTTTCAGCTCCCTTTGGGCCTAGCTTGATTTTTTCTGTTATTATTTTCTTTTTGGGTTATGTGGTTAGCTTAGGTGGATCCTAATATGTTGCGGCCATTTAGTTATTGCAAGCCGCAGCCGTAAGTGTAGGGAAAAAGAGATAATACAGGGGATGCCTTTCAATCGAAAGTCAAATTGTAAGGACAAGTCCGATCTGCCAAGTCGCGGCTGATGGACCTACCCTTCGATTGATCGCAACAGAAGTGCCCGCGATTACGAGCGCTTACTTCTTGCACAGCCACGGGAATCCGAAGGAGATCTCGTGGGTCTCACGTGAGTTCGCACGCATCGCCCTACACCGGGATGCAGCCAATATTTTCCCCTCAAAATAATTACCTTTCTTATAATTGAAAAGACAGCCAACAAAATAATTAGGGGAGACAATAAAATTTAAAGATAATTTTTCCAAGCTATATATATAAATGGCGTCGTCCTCTTGGCGTCTCCTCCTATTTCATCTTTTGCACGCAAATCCTACACAGTGGAGAGAGAGAGAGAGAGAGAGAGATGGAAAGGGCAATCGAGAGGCAGAGAGTTCTCCTCCAACACCTGCGACCTTCTTCTTCTTCCGTTCCCGGCGATGAATCTTCGCTCTCCGTGAGTCCCTGCAGTCTCGGTCTCGTTTCGGAATCCGCGCTGCTTCTTCTTCTTCTTTTACTATTTAATTTCGCTCGTTTGATTGCGGAATTCGAGTTCTCCTGCGCTCCTGTTCGATCCGATCGCGAGTAGTTCGGAGTTCTGTCGGTTGTGCGGTTAGCTCTGCATTAGTCGGCCCGGCTGAATCGCTGATTGGCGGTTCGCGACTCCCTCTAGCTCGGTCGTCGTCCCGCTAGCTTCGCTTGGAATCGCGATCGTCGCTTCCTTTGCTCGTGTTGTGTCTTTGCTGATCTTTTGAGCTCTTCTGTGGTTGGTAGCTCGGAAAGCGGGCGAGCTTTTGATTTCGCTGTTTGGTTGTTGGTATTCGACAAATTCAAGCGGAAGATCGAATTTTGAGCTGCAGATCGGTGTGCAGAGTCTTAATTCGGCTCGTCGCTAGTATTTTCTCATGCCTGCTTACTCTTTCGTTGTACATCTATTAGACATATCTTACCCGATAAGTAAGGCCCGCATACGTCGGGCATATGCTGTTTCCTTACGGCAGTGTATCGATGTCTATCATACTAGTTTTCTTCTCCTTATTTTGACTGTGATTATTGTCATTTTTCTTCTTGTCAGCGTATTTACAATTTGTTGGTCTTTTTTGGGTTCTGGGGTTGGAATGTAGGCATCTATATGTTCCGCAGGTGATAGCGCTGCGTATCAAAGATCCTCTAGCTTTGGGGACGACATAGTGATAGTAGCGTAAGTATTGTTGCTTTTGATCGATAAAAGTTGGTCTTTTTATGTGTGTATATGTTCATTGCTGACGGTGCCCCATAATTCTTGGACAGTGCATATAGGACAGCACTCTGCAAATCGAAGCGTGGTGGCTTCAAGGACACGTACCCAGATGATCTGCTTGCACCTGTTCTGAGGGTAAGTCGTTTCCCCCGGCTCATGTGATTGCTGGACTTATTTTGGAGACGCACTTTCGACAACCCTAGTTTGAATGGATGGTGATTATTCTCTCGTTTAATTGGTGATTTAGAGCCGCAATTGATCCTCTAGGATGTGACGAATTCCAGAAAACACTTGTATGCCAACCACGTGTTTCATTTTTTGAAAGTGCCGTGGTCTTTGCTGTAAATTAATCACTCCTAAAGTGAGAGTATTCGTGCCTTATTTGAAACTCATAAATAAATATTCGAAAGTGTCATCGATGCAGGCATTGATTGAGAAAACAAAGATAAATCCAAGTGAAGTTGGAGATATTGTTGTGGGCACAGTATTGGCACCTGGTTCACAAAGAGCAAGTGAATGCAGAATGGCTGCATTCTACGCTGGTTTCCCTGGTAATTTTGTTAAATGCATCTTTGGTTTACGGTTTATGGTGTTGGTGTTGCGATCTTCACTGTCAATTGTTCTTTCTTTCATTCATCTTTAGCTCTTTTAGTTGACTTTTTGTCTGTTGGTTGAATGGCTTAGAAACCGTGCCTGTTCGAACTGTCAACAGACAATGTTCATCTGGGCTTCAAGCAGTTGCTGATGTAGCTGCAGCTATAAAAGCAGGATTTTATGATGTTGGTATGTTGGACATGCTATATAAGAAACTTTGTGTATATTGTGGCTGCTGTGTTCATGATTTATCATACACCCTTGTTTACAGGCATTGGGGCAGGGCTTGAATCTATGACGGTCAATCCAATGGCTTGGGAAGGATCAGTCAACCCAAAGGTACTCTCTCTGTCTCTCTCTCTGTCTCTCTGTCTCTTGCAGAGACGCATGCATGCACGAGCATGGGCACAAAGCATGTGTGGTCCAATATGCCAAACTGTGTTTTGCTATAACTATCAGTTTTGTGGATTAGTTTATGGGCTCATTCTCTCTTATGAAATGACACCAGGTCAAGAGCTTTGCTCAAGCTCAAAATTGCCTGCTTCCAATGGGTGTAACTTCTGAAAATGTCGCACACCGTTTTGGTGTTACAAGGCAGGAGCAAGATCAAGCTGCCGTGAGTATAAAAAATGACATCTACAGTTAATGCTGCTTTGCATCAACTATTCATTTACATTTTCACGGGTTATATGTACAGGTTGAGTCTCACAGGAAGGCTGCTGCTGCTACAGCTGCTGGCAGATTTAAAGATGAGATAATCCCTGTAGCTACCAAGGTAATAGCAATTGATTTATAGTATGAGAATACCTCTGCAAGCTTTGCACACAACCACATTGGCCTCTGACATACTTACTCTTCCAGATTGTTGACCCAAAAACTGGTGATGAGAAGCCTGTAACCATAGCAGTGGATGATGGTATTCGGCCTAGCGCAACAATGTCAGATCTGGCTAAACTGAAGCCCGTGTTCAAGAAAGATGGCACTACAACTGCTGGTAATAAATTATGAAGTGTCGAAGACATGTGGAACTATACTCTTTTCATGGTTCAGCCCTTTATTTTTATTTTTGTTCTGCGGTCATATAGGTAATTCAAGCCAGGTGAGTGATGGTGCTGGAGCTGTTCTCCTCATGAAGAGAAGTCTTGCAATGCAGAAAGGCCTATCTATTCTTGGCGTCTTCAGGTATAATGTTGCAGTATGCTTATTCTGGCTAAATCCTGTCGGCTTCTTGTGTGGTCGAGAGAAGGACTTATATGAAGACATCAAGGAAGGTTTCTTACGAAATACCCAATTCTTTTCATGGTGATGCAGGACTTTCGCTGCTGTTGGTGTGGATCCTGCTATTATGGGTGTTGGGCCTGCTGTTGCAATCCCAGCTGCAGTTAAAGCTGCTGGTCTTGAACTTGAAGACATCGATCTTTTTGAGATAAATGAGGTAAGGGATGGTCTCTAATATTGATTTTTCTCATTCAAGCCACAAGGAATCTCAAACATGGCTGTCCCTTCAGGCTTTTGCATCCCAGTTTGTCTACTGTCGGAACAAGCTGGGTCTTGATCCAGAAAAGATCAATGTTAATGGAGGAGCGATGGCCATTGGACATCCTTTGGGTGCAACTGGTAATTCCTACTGATTTTAATGTGGCATTGGTATTGGCTTTTGAGAGATTTTTTACTTGTCACTGTTCAGTAGGATCAAGCAAAAACTATCTGTAATTTAAAACCAATAAGATTTACATTATATCACTAGGTAGACTGATTTTGATGCATTTCATGGAAATGTCCGTGACTGACCTAAAGTCCTGTTTATTGTAAATAATGGTATGACATGAGTGATTATACAGTAGGACTGTGGAAAGACTTTAATCAATTATCTTAAACAACTTAATGCAATCTGTTTGCCATGGAATAAGGGTGAATAAACCTAAATGCCTGCTACTTGGAGGTTTTGATGACTAACTAGCAACAGTTTCATGAAATCAGTGACTAACCTAAAGGTCGGCTATTTGATCTCTCAGGCAAAGACATTTTAGAGAATTTTTTTGGGTCATTCAATCTGGAAGAGTGAAAGGATTTAGGAACTGAATTTACAAATGAGGGAGAAACCGCTCTCTATTGACCCCTATGTAGTGAGAATACTGATTGATTGGGTAAATAGAATCTCTTTGTTATTAGAGATTAGAGAAAATCGATCATACAGCGGCACTCCACTTGCATCTGCAAGTTTTAGTGCCTTCTGACATGTTCTTAATTGTAATGAAAACTCTTAGACTGCTAGGTACATGTTTTCTGAGAATATTATCCCAATGTCTCAGGGGCACGTTGTGTTGCTACTCTGTTGCATGAGATGAAACGCCGTGGCAAAGATTGCCGGTTCGGTGTGATATCAATGTGTATAGGTACTCTCTCTCTTTCTCTCTCTCTCTCTCTCTCTCTCTCAGCGTGTGTAACTATCACGTCCTTAAGATGGTGTGCCGCTGAACATCGAAAATATTCTAACACGCAGGCACCGGGATGGGCGCTGCAGCTGTATTGGAAAGAGGGGACTCTGTTGATGAGCTTTCCAATGCCAAAAAAGTGGACGCCCACAATTTTATGTCGAAGGATGCTCGATAGATTTGATATCAGCTTGCATTTCATCTCCTCTTCCCATTTCAGTGAATAATGTCATATTTTAGTGTTTACAAATTTGGTCAGGGCATGGCATTGTAATAAGACGTGCATTGTTTAAATTGCGAAACTCAATGCGAAATCAGTGGTTTCACTTAACAATTCTCTTATATTTCACCCCCTTCTGCCTCCAGGGATCTTTGTTACTACTTGATTTTTATACGTTTGATGTTTTCTTTTCAATTCTGTTGCGAGACCGTAGATTTGGGTAGCGCGATTTTTGTGGATTGGCCTGACTGCATGCATCGACTCACTTTGCAGGCATAGGTGAGTTATGAGGTTCAGGATCACATACATTCATTTGTGATGGCATACAAAACAAACTGAGTTACCTAAGGACTTCTGCACACCACAATGATGATTGCGGCGCATGAATGCTTAACTTCCCACGGACGGAAATGGTAGTAGATGCAACAACAGGCATTCCTGTAGTTCGTCATCTCTTGCCATCTTGGCCATCACGTAATCGAAATATCAGCCACCACAGCTTAAATCGAGATCCATTTTAAGTTGACATGAGCATCAATCGTTCTACGAGACATAATCGGCACCTATGGTTGGTCACCTCACCGGCCCACAGTTGGAGAAAAAAAAAAAAAGGGAAAGAAAACAAAAAACAAGAGAGCGATAAAATAATTCAGAAAAAAAAATTGTCAATATCAACGCCGGATGTGCCATGTTTCTATGTAAGCAATTTCTGACTAAATTAACCAAATAGACTATACTGACAAATCGTCAAAAGATTTATGACTCAATTTGCACAATTAAAATGCTAAGACTGAATTTGCAAAATGCAATATATTTCTAACTTTTTTGGTACTTTTCCCTAGAGAAAAGGGTATCACTTGGAGCACCAAGGAAGAGCATACATCCACCGCTCAGACAACTTCAAGTGTACATGAGACTGATATACACTGGATTCCTGCAAGACCTCAAGACAACCTCTTGACATGACATCCCCCGAAAATTAGAGGCAAAGATCAGTAATCAGTTTACCAAAACCGACAGTCAGAATCCATCATTGCTAAATGATCGAGAAACCAAACAGTAGAAATGACAAACTCTTATGAGTCAATGGAGCCAAAGTATTTTTGCACTTTCATGGGGAAAGAACAGACTACTCTTCGCGTCCTTTTCGCTTTAAAGTAAACCCTGCACCCATCCTTTTGTGACGAGTTCATCTAAAGATGCATCGACCAATGATTAATCTCTAGATTAGGAGCCAACACATGGGAACCTTTTCCCTTTCTTTTCTAATTGCTCGGGACAAGACAAAATCTCCCTGACGAGTAAGGGACGCCAATATCTTGACAGTTATTTTTCCCTGAAGATGACTGCAAAAGCATCCGCATGGTCTCATCATATTGCGGTCCCAATTTACCAACAATTAGGTTGGAGCTCATTGGACAGAAATCACAAAACTATCTTAATTGTGAACTTCCTGCTCATACTGTAGGACTGTTAACAATCTCAAAGCAGCTCCACCAATGCAACCATCTAATTAATTACGATATTACATCTCACTGACCCTAAAGGGTCGCCAAGAATAGGCTACTAATACACAAAACGGAAACCTTCGCCACATGGCCGCAAAAAGATGCCTGCACCACAGTAGTACAAAAGCAAGCTTCATTTTGATACAAACCCACAATTACTTGGGCAGCTAGGTCACCAATACAACCCCATACGAAGAGCCATTTATCCAGACTCCTGAATAGGAAGTCCATGGGAAGCCACTTCGCAAGAAAATGTACCATATTAACTGGGTGCGCTTCAATTAGATCAACCTACAGGCAAAAAGAAAGACAATCTTACATCCACTACAAGCCTAGAAAAGAACTAATGAAGCCATAAAATTCTCACTCACAGCCTACATAATAAGCTTCATGCAACTGTTAGTAAACTTAAGATAGAGAATTATAAGCGGGGAAAAGTAATCTATCATTACCATCAAATAGAGTCCGCTTTAGTTTTGCATAACCAGCTGCACTATAATTACTGCCTTCTGCAGTTCATGGCAAATCACATTATCGACGACTTACAGACAGGGCAAGATGTACTTCTGCGGAGCCAGGGATCAATGCACTGCCGAATGAAGTAAAAAAGTTGTCAGACATATTACAGCTTCTCAAAAAGAATCTGTGTCACAATTGAATAAGCACTCACATCTTTATGAAATTTGTGCAAGCAAGGAAGGTGCCGTATTGTATCCCCAGTTGTGGGGGTGTCCAGACATATTGCGCAGGCTTCATCAAAGACATTGGTCTGCCAGAAACATAAATGAATGCTTAACAAATGGCAGTAAATACTTCAGGCAAAAACACTATCCCAGCCCCAAGACACCCCTCCTACCAAATTACAGATAGAACATGGACAGAGGAAAATAAATAATTTCCCTGTTTATAAAAATATTCACCTGCACTTTCGACTCAGGCAAACTATTAATCTGATTGTCAGAGGTGCCAACATTACGGTTGTTCTCGTCAAGTGCCAGCAGCATTTCATAGTCATTTCTGCATGACAACAAAAGGACCCCATAGTTATTATTATGTGCTTTAAAACATAGTTTTCTGGTCCAAGTGAAAGCCAGAATCATGTGCGGTACCATCTGAAACCTCAGAAAGAATGATAATCAGTTCTAGATAACAAATGAAGATACAAAAATTACATAATCACAAAATCCTAAGACACAATATTAGAATGTTCAAAAAACGACATCATGCCAATTCGGGCAACTGAAGTGAAAAATTCAATTCAAAAGTTTCTGGGGTATGTCTTTCTGAGATGTGCTAGCAACAAGTTGCATGATAGTCGCTGAGTATGCCCAACTACAAGGCGCATGTCCAGTGCAGGCTGCTAATTCTTTCCATGGCGTCAGGAAGAGCTCAGATGACTAACTCAAATTAACCATATAGCAACCCTTAACCCTGGCTCCCAAAATTAATTCAGCCACTCTCACAAATTCAACTCTAGATAAAGAACACCCTCCAATCTCATCGACTGTTAGAGTTAAATATATGCGCATTACAGCAGTTTGCTACATGCTTCCAACATGGCATTCGGAAATTTATATGAGTTCACTTAACAACAACTTTTGAAGATTCCAGTAACCATAGATATCTAGAAGAACAAGAAAAAAATCTGTCTAAAAAGATGGATAGACTCTTTTCTGAATTATCATTCATAGTAATATCTTTGACAAGAACGAAAGGTTAATCAGAAGAAAGGCAGACTACTGTTCTTGTTGCTGCCTGCCAGATACATAATAAATATAAATTAAGAAAAATTTTAACAATTGATGACCAATATATACTACAACAAACTTACACAGTGAGAAAGCTAAATAGGTAATCTTTGACACATCCACATACCGATTTATTTCTAAATCAACACATGGACTAAGCACAAACACTAATGCATATAACTGCACCTATACTATTTCTCAAGAAAGCATATTAAAAAGAACTTGCTTTATTGCCTCTTAAATTTCATCAGTCACTTGAAGAAACTTTATATTTCTGTCTTAAACAAAAAACTTTAGGAGAACTTTCACATTACGTGAAAAGGATCAATTTTTTCTACAATACCAATCACAGAAAGAAACCAAGTTCAGGCAGCACTTATGATAGTATGAAAATAACCTGATGCACAGCATTTAACACAAGCAACCGCAAAGGCCAGGGTTCAACCTAAGTATCCAATCTTGATTAAGTAAGCACTTGCATAAATGAGATGTTGCCAAAGATACGCAAAAAATCAACTGCAGGCTTTAAATAACAAATAGCATGAAAGTCCACGTAAGTGGATAAATAGATGGTGATCTTACTCATTAAAATCATGCTGAGTTTGAAAAGTCCCACTTAATAATCCTATGTCACTGACGTCTCCCAATGCAGCTTCCATTGCTTCCAATATATCCATCCTCTGAAACACAAAGGCCAATTTTCAATTAGCCGTGACAAGCTCAGCCTATGAAAAACAGCCAGCAGGCAAACATAACCTGATCACAAACTAGACAAAAAGAACCTCTTCCAAAGAAATGAACTATATCGTGCCATCAGAATTTACAGTGCAACCAACACAGAGTCGCAGATTCAATAAAAGAAAGGAAGTGAAAAGAACAGATACCGAAGACATAAAGCAAATATCCCCCACCCCATGACTTGAATTCCATATTTATGTCTTTCAACAAACCAACAACCCGAAGCGAAACCCAATTGACATTGTAGGTAACAACATGTTTTAGCAATGGGGAGTGTAAACCATTAATGCCAGTAGAGTATTCATGTCTAAGGTTTACTTCCCGACTTTCCTAAGGGAGGTTCAAAAGGTTGGGATTGCTTTTCTTTCAGAAGTTGCGTTTGGCTTGGTTTACTTCAGTAATTGATAGAGATTCCTACCAGTATGGGAAGGCTACTCTATTCATCACACGTCATTCACATAAGTAACATATTTATCTAAACATCAGATGTATCTTCATAAATCAAATGTCACTGCTTACAAAGGAAGATACAAGAAAAGAAACTCAACAGATAAATAAAGGCACACAGGAGGTACCATGTCAAGATCCATATTTAATGGAAAATGAAGAGTCCTCTCCCCAGATAAAAATGAAGAGGGCGATCTAGAAATGGGCCTCCTAGACTGCTGAAGTCTTGCACGTACAGGAACTCGTGCCTCGGTACCTCTCCTATTTGAAAGGCTTTGAAAAGACCGTGGCAGGGGTTGCCTTCGTGAACGCACTTGGAATGAATTTCTCTGCATTGACACACATGGAGAAAAATCATCTTTACATAGCATCAACATTTCATTGCCAAGTTGATGCAACTCTACAAGTTAAAAGATCATATAAATTGCTAGATTAACATGTTGTTCAATCCATTTCACTTAATTTTGTCCAATTTCAACAAGCTTGAATAAGCTCAGGATTCTCCAAACTAAGCCATTTCCTAGATTGAACAGTTTGCTTAAAAAGGTTAAGTGTAATTTGGTTTAAGGAAAAAAAGATAATTGTTACAAATAGAGGGCACCCTAAACCAGAGATCATAACAGCAATCTACGTAGAGCCAATAGCCCTCAGGTAATGCAAGCATTGGTAGATCAATATCGGGAGAGCCAATCTGCTGAGATGAAATTATATCTTAAGCACCGAATAGATAGCATGGCAATAGTTCTTTTCATGAAAGAAGAACTGGAAATGCAAATCTGAGGCATTAAGTCAAAAGAAGCTCCATATGACAAATTAATTATTCTCAACTCTCTGAGGAAATACTCAAATTGACATAGCTCCACCAAGCACTGGAATAAGAATATTCATGCATATAGCAGAAGCTAAGCATCCAATCAAGTGTGAGTTTTAGGGGAGTCACAGAAAAGACCATAGTTGGCACTTAAATCGAGGAGAGAAATAAAGTTGCAACATACTTTTTCATCTTCTTTGGAAAAAAAGAGGTCTCCACACTGGTGCAATCATAACCGACCAAGTTGATTTGACTTATCTGAAAATTTCTAGGCATAGCTTTACTTGTTGGCTTGCTATACACAATAGACTATCAAAATGATCAAGTGGAAGCTTGATACTACACCTTTCTGGGTTTTGTCAGTTCAGTGACGAAAACAGAGATCATCTTTTCTTTGGTTGTCATTTTTCAAAGCAAGTTTAAGAGAGTAGAAGGCTGGGATCAGGAGTTTGATTGGGTTGCAGAACATTGTAAAGGGAAAGCTTTGCCTACTTTAATACTTGAACTAGCTTGTTGTGCCAATCTCTATCATATATGGGCTGCAACGAATAAAAGAATTCATAATGTAACATTTGTCATAATATAAATACTATCTTTTAGTCAATTGGATGTGATGCAAAAAGATTGTCATCCAACGATATTGGCATGATTACTAGCTCATATATAAGATCTTTGGTCGTTAGATGTGGAGCAAATGTGGAACTATGACTGATGTAAAGTGTTCATAGTATGTCATATTGCAGGAAGCAATCCACCCTGCCTTTTGGATGATTGACACTTTTTACTTACCCTCAAAAGAAAAAAAGAATGGCACCTTTACTTGAATGAGCAACGAAGAAAAGATTGAACCTTACGACTGCACTTACATGACCAGTTCGACGACGACTTCTAACAGAAGTAGAAGAATTTCCACCTACATTCTCCTCCTGCTGTAGTAATCTAGCCAGATATTCATCCATCTGCTCAAATGCCAACAAACAATAAAATTGGCAAACAATTTATAAGCTATAAAAATACATGCTACAATCTTAACACTAGACAAAACAAGAGTACAACCTCCCCATCTCCAAGCATCGGTGAATCGTTATATAGTTGTTCTTGAAGTTCACGAGCCAGAATCTCATCTGCTTCCAGTTGTATCGCCCTAGAATCTGACTCAAAACTATTGAGAGTATCTAGAATAGTAGTACCAGATCGACTCATTCCAGGTGAAGTGTCATCAATTTCAATAACTGAAGAAGAAGCTCCTTGATGTTGACGCCTATGTTGTCTAGCAGATGATGGAGAGCCCAGGTAGATAACTTCTGAGTTGTTAGAAACTAATCTGTTGCCAAAATTGCCATTCCCAAAAGATACCTCCCTATTGTTATGCCTTCTAGTGGAAGTTCTTGTAGATCTTGGCCGTCCATGTGTTTGGCCTACCTCAGAAACAATCTCAGAAATTCTTTGGTGTGTATTATTGTTTGCAATATTGCCACAACTACTGCTGTTATGAGGATAGCTGCTTGTTCTTTTCCCCACTATATTATCACGATTCTGGAATAAGTTTCCAGCACTATCAGTTTCCCCGGAAAGCAAAACATCAGCATCAGAGCCATGGCGTGCTTTCTTAGCATGGACGTGTGTAGTTCTCCATCCACCAAGTCTCTCACATCCTTCATCCAAATTAACAGAGGTATCATTTGTTCCCATATGCTCCCCACGAATAATAGGTCTCCTGCGCAGTGACCGACCATGTGAGTAGACAGTTTGCAATTACAGAGCTGACACAATGAATGACATCTAATTCGCCCATTGAGACTCTTGGGGTAAATACCAAAGCAACACAAGATCATTGATTCTGAACTAGACCAGTTCTTCAAATTAATTGCAGCAAAACCTGTTTAAATATCAGTACAGGCAACCAATTATGCACTTCATCAAAAGAGATCTTTCCATTGCTTGAAACCCAAACACATAGCAAAGTCTGCCAGAAGAAGAGCTATGTTTATCAAATCCAACTATTCTTTTTCAGAATATTCATGATTGTCAGAGATATGCTGTCAGTATGAACAAAAAAATCTTCCTCTGGGAATTCTCTATAAGAAAGAGGCAACGGTTGCAGATTTAGCCCTAACACTTTGCATTGAGGAATTTATAGACAAAAATTGTACCTATTTAGGAAGGCAAAATGGTTAAAAATGTTATGCATAAGGAGACTAGAGAAAATGTCGCATCTACAATGCAAAGCAAGATTATCATCTAGACAAATGAATATCGCCTTAAACGCAATTCACATAGCATCTGAATATACTACCTGCTTGAGATATCCGAAAGTTTTGCCTCTTGCTTCTCTGATGTACAAGGATGCATCAATATCCCTTTTCCTTTATTTCTATCAGGAGTACTATCATCAGCATTACTACTCTTTTTTTCAGCTAATTCTTTTTCCCTTGTTGCTATATTAAGTGGAGAGATACAACCATTTCTGACCAACCTTTTCTGCCCTATATGTCTCGGAGAAGAAACACTTTTAGGAGACTGAGATACATCCTTTGAAGATTTTTCATGCAGATCACTTGGCACGTCAATTGATTTCTCACCAAACATAACTGAACCGCCATACTTGCATGCACTTTCATCTAGCTTCTCTTTACCCTTACTGAACCTGTTCAATGTCTGAAAAGAATCAGAACAAGGGTAAGAACGTTCATGATCAGCTTTTATTTCTACTCTTCTAAAACCATCGGCTAGAAAACCTTCTGTATCACCAAAAGGCTCGGCCATTTTCAGGACCCCGTTGTGCCCATTGCGTCGAATCACATTCAAAGAAGCGCCTTTTTCTGCAGAAGCAAATGACCTAGGAACTCCGATAGAAGCAGCCTTCCCTCTCTCCATATTCTCAGCGCCAGAAGAATGTCTGGAGTTGGATTTAGCGTGCCCATTTCCTGCTGCTCTCCTAAATAAGTGATGCTGCGCAGCACTCGAATTATCCGATGACGAGTCACCAACGGAGTCACCACAGCGACCAAATTCAATGGCATTTACAACCCTTTTAGGAGGGCGCATCTGCATTCTGGGGTTCCGCCCAATCCCATTCACCGCTCGCCTGCCGCTCCCGACCCAATTCGGGGATTGATGATCCAAAGACCCACAACACCTCGAGGAAGCAGGGGCCAGAGAGTTAACTTTCGTCTCGATCCCATTTTTACTACACCGCGCGATTAATCTATCGGGTGTGTCGGGAACCTCAGCTGCTTGATGAACGTCCATGTTCATATCCTCCATAATCTGACACAAGAGGTCCGGAATCAGCCGCAACGCCAAACAAGCAGCAAGCTCCAGGCAAAGACGGAACCGATAAAGACCTAGAAGCGAAACATTCCCCCGATTGCGGCGGAAAATTGAAGGAATCTACACCGAATGGTCGCAGAAAGCAGCGGGAACACGAAAGAAGACGAACTCACCGTGCGATTGCCTCGAAGCGATGATGGCGAGGGTCAACGCAGTCGATCGGGAGAAGGAATGGATGGAGACCGACTTCCAGAGCCACCGCCGTCGAAGGTGATGACAGACGAAGAAGAAGAAGAGACAGTGAGAAACAAAGGGCATATGCGTACGTCGCGGTAAAAAAAATGATATATATTTTTTTAATAAATGTCTCAAAATTCCCATTTCAAATTGGAGTTAATATTCGAAAAAAAAAATTAGAGTTAATATTATGAAAAATCCTTAACTGGTTCTATTGTGATAAATTTAACACAAACTAATTTTTTTACCATAAAAATCGTTACACCCATAATAAATTTACCCTCCATTAGTTTGGTTAATACCACAGAATCTCAAATCGATACACATGTGACAAATAGAGGGTAAAAAACTCCCAACTAATACATTTGTTAATTACCACGTGTCATTCAACTCAGTAATTTGACGGTAAAATTTAACGAAAACTAACAGAAGGAAAATTTATCACAAGTATCGGTTTAGGGTTTTTGATAGTCAAAAAATTAATTTGAGGTAAATTTACCACAAATGTACCAATTTGGGATTTTCCATAATATTAACCTTTCAAATCATTCCAATCAAATTCCGACAAAAAAAAATTATTCCAATCAAATCAATTCTTATGTATAATAGAAAATCAAATCAACTCTCAAATTAAAAATAATTAACGAAAAAATATTGACGAAAAATTCAAATAAAACTTATGATTGACATAACAAAATTTTCAGAGTTACCTAGTAAATTCCATTAGCGGTCATCATCGGTGGATATGACAATTGGGTCACTAAACTTTAATTTTAACCATACGATAAATCAGACTTTCGTATATTTTGTGGAGCACGATGTCAATCCTTCATAAATAAATAAAAAATCATTCACCAATTGAGTTTATTATCTTTATCGGTATGATCAATCAAATTCTTTTATCATGTACATTTGCTAATATTGCAAATTGCCGATGTATGTCGTTGCCGAGTGCGAAAATATAAGCATGTAGAGATATGGCATCATAAACCTAGCCAGTGTCTTGATCCGGGCCTATCCAATGCGCATTGTTCATTGTCGCTTGGATCATGCACACGTCAAGTCAACATAATCTGGGCCTATTTTAGACTTTTTTTTATATAATTTTCTTACCGTTCGAAATGCTTAAATGGTGTCATTTTCAAGCACCTGTAATGTCTCCTCAAGTTAAAATAAATTCTTAATACCACGAAAAACTCTAAATTAAAATATTTGCGACAAATTTATTTCAAATTAATTTTTTTATCATAAAAAATTCAAAACTAGTACACATGTGAAATTTACCCTAAACTAATTTTTTTACCATGAAAAATCGCGAACTAAGACATCTGTGATAAATTTACCCTAAACTTATTTTTTTTAAAACAATAATTTAGTTAACATTTCTTCAATTAGCTTATTTTCTAGGAACATGGTTCAATTCATCTTCTTCGACAAACCCTAAAATTTGAGGTAAATTTATCACGGATATACCAATTTGGATTCTTTCGTAGTCAAAAACTTAATTTTGAGTAAATTTATTATAAGTGTACCGGTTTGGAGTTTTTGGTGATAATAATCCTAAAATAAATAATGTCTGTAAAGCTTTTTTTTAATGGGTTCGACTACTTAAAATTTCGACAACAAGCTAATGTATGCGAAGTTGCATATTAACAGCAAAATCACATGGGCTATGGTTAATTCAGGCGCAACTCGCAACTTTGTGGATGTAATTTCTACATGGCGCTATCGCAAACACTTGCAATGTCTAATCGTGCTCGTATGGACAATATCTGTAAAGCTTTTTAGGGGTTCAACTAGTCAAATTCTCCTATCCTATATAAATCATGTAGCATATTTTCTTACCACTCGTTTTAGTGCTTGCTTTCTTACAAATGATCTTTCAAACTGTCTGTGCGCCGTAGCATCGGGACATCTAGCGCTTGATTTTGCTGGTGTACTACTCGTGACCCAAAATAGTACACGCCCTATGGTCCTCCATATTGGCCAATGGCCCAATTCATAACATTGAGACAACAAGTCTCTAATGCTATTATAGCTAATTGAGTTCTAACCTTTCAAAAGGGTTGCAATGAAGTCCTCATCTCACCTTTGGTGATTTTTTGGTTGCCTGAAAATTCTATGTCCAAATTTCATTTTCATAAATTCAAGTGTGATTGATGACGGTGTAAGAATGATATGTATGTGAATTTGGTTGATTATTGAATGGTGAACAGGATCTCTGTAATCACCTAGGAACTAGTTATGATTTCGATTTGCCTTGCGATCAAAATTAGCGTAACCAAGATGAGAATGCTCAACTAATAAGGAGGACCACTCAAGAATAAAGGGTTAACATCACCAAAAAATTTAAATTGGTATATTCGTGCCACATTTATCTCAAAATAAGTCGTGTAATAGAAAATCAGAAATTGATACATCCGTGCCACAATTAGCTCAAACTAATTTTTGTGTCACTAAAAATCTCAACTGACACGTTTGTGTTTCATTTACATATCACAAAAAATCTCAAACTGGTATCCCCATGAAAAATCTACTAAAATTTTAGGGCAAAGTTGGCGATTTTAGTAGATTTTGGAAACGTGAGGGAGCTCTTAAGGAAAAATTAGCACATTTTAACAGATTTCCCATTCCCAGTTCATTCTCTTCAAATTTGGCTTCCCAAAACGACAAGATTTAGGAGACCCATTTTTGTTGAATTTTCATGTTGGATAAATGTCGGAGGCTAATCATCCAATTTGCTTGCCGCGCGTGTGTCCACATCAGCATTAGAAATGAATTATTAGATTGAATCTAACAAAGTATTGATTTGTCACGTATGTATTAATTTGAGATTTTTGATGTAGTAACCCTTGAAAATAAGGTATTTTTTGTTAGAATATATGAATATCAAACACGCTTTCGTGTTACAGCTTACACTTTTTAGGTTAGATAGGTAGCATGGTATCAAAGTCAGATTCTGCCTCAATTTATTTCGCGCATGTGTCCATCTCACAAATTCTACTTGTCATTCCTATTCTAGCTTGCACATGAGAATGAATATTGAAATAGATATGGATAGTTACTTGACTATTTTATGTTTAAATTAGAGCAGAATTGAAAAATATGTGTTCTTCTTTCTTTTAGGCTACATTTGGTCATCTGGATCTCTAGCCATGATAGGAATTGGATAAGATAGGATATGAAATCCAAAGATTTTGCTATATCTTATACATTATTTAGTGAATCGCAGTAATAAAGCCGAATATATTTATATCCTATTATGTTCACTGTCTAGTATAAACGGCATATTAGTGTGAATGAACATAAAAATTCCACAAACGGAGATGGTAACCTCCCTTTGTAACTTCTCTTTGTAACTTCCATTAATAACTGTCAATTGTAGGCTTTAAATGACCACATCGTACTCTTCGGAGGGTCCTCACACAAATCAAACAAATTTACTTTTTTTTAGTAACTTTACTTTCCTGCATTTCACTTTATTTTTCTAACTGTAGCTTTTCAATTGGCATCGTCAATTAAATTCTAGCGTGTAATCTCTATCCTGGGAAATGTGTCGTTGTTTAAATTCCAACATAGCTTGTTAACATCTGGTTACTTCATTGAGTCTATATCTTCCAGGTCTTGTTGTTGATTAAATTCTGGCATGATTTGCGTTTGTACAGTCCTATTCTAATTAAAGCTATTGGTTCCTTTTGCCTGTGATATTTCCTATCTGGAATTGGCGTAGAACTCTGGTTTCCTTTAATTAAAAAAATCAAAGAACAACTTTCGGTGAAAGATATTTCGTCGAGAGAGAAATTCCAACGAAACCTTTTTTTTTTTTTGCACACCTAGTACATCCGATGTGACCGATTTAAGGAAATATGATGGTACGCACAAGAAACCAACTTGATCCTGAGAATGCTGGTGATAACAACTCGTCACCATAACCTGGTAATGATAGAATGGGACCTTCTGTCATTGATTGCACAATAGGTGGCTGAGCAAGACAAGGTCAAGATGTCGACATCCCAAGACAACTCGCCGATGAGCAGAGAAGGCAATAGGAGCCAAGCGCTATTATGCTGGTTATCATGAGGAGGATTCTCGACGAACACCAGAACGAAACAACCAACCACTTGATGAAATATCTTGTCGATGTGGTTAAGTCAATGATCGTTAATGTATTCCACGAAGTCATGCATGGACAAGGAATGTTAAGTCATGTACTTCAGAAGCAGGCAAATCCTACTAATCCTGCACCTTCTAGGTATGTTCCATTATCTACTGGTGCTCAAGTTACCTTTGGTACTATAGGACACATTATACCACATCCACCACCAATTAGGATTTTGCAAAGTGCTGCAATCGTTGGTACAACCCAGACCTGTGGGGCAATAACTGTTGATGAAAATAACGTGCCTAATCCTCTTCAAGCAAATGGCAACTTGGTGAATCAAAATGCTCAACAAAACATATCGCTACCAAATGTGGAAAACATACAGCCAATTGGCCAGTATTCCTGGTCGATAATGTGATACTAGTTGGGATAGTTCTACAGTTCAATTTAGCACCTACCCCATATAGGCCTAACGCCATTATCGACAACCAATCTAGATTGCCGTCTCCACCTATGGGGCGGGATGGTCAAAGACCTGCAGTGGAAGCGATGGCGATACCCATCTAGTGTATGCTCCTCAAGGACCAAATTTAGTAGTAGACAACCAAGTTAGACCACCACCTTTGCCTAGAGGGCAACCCGCTCAAGTGATCCCTTGTCAAGATCCCCAATAGGTCCAGGTAATATTAGACCAAGAAATGCAACAGATGGGATATGACCTGGTGAATACTAGACCCGTATACAAAAATCCATATTCGAAGTAGATGGATGCAATACTATATCCAAGAGGGTTTGAAATGCCTAATTCCAACCTTTTTTCTGGCAAAGGTGATCAATCAAAAGAGGAGTGTGTTAGAAGATTCGGTGCACAATGTGGTGAAGCATCTCATGTTGATTGTTGGAAGTTAAGGTCGTTTCCCTTGTCATTATCTAAGACAGCCTTCATGTGGTATATATCTTTACTGACCAATTCTATACATTCTCAAGAGCAAACGGAAACACAATTTCTTAGCCAATTCTATAAGTCTTTTGTTGATTTGGTTGCTATATAACAACATAATAATGAATCGATGGACCAATTCATGTCCATATTCTAGAGGGCCAGACATGGATGCCTTACTTCACTCCTAGAGAAAGAATTCACAAAATTGGCTTTCAATGGGTTGAAATTCAATCTTAGAAAAAAAAATTTTGAAGGCCAATTTTTTGCCGATTTATTCCAATTGGCAACGAGTGTCTCAGTATGAGCAATTACTCAAGGACAGATATAGAGGGCCACATGAAGACTTTATAAAAAAAAACGCGCCTTCATGTAAAGATAAACTTTGGCAAGAAAAAAACAGATTTGTCGATGACAATGGTGCACAAGATGACTCTTGATTACCTAATTTAGAAGAATCAAAGGATTGATGAATCATTCAATTTGTTAAAGGGGGCATTTGTTTGCACCAAAGAATGTCCAATTTTTTGTTATTATCGACATGTGATAACTTGAAGAATCGATAACATGAAGGAACCGACAAAGAGTGGAGTCGGCGATCTCAGATGCAACCGTGAAAGAAGTAATCATCGACGTAGTTGTGACATCTGCATGTAATAATAAATAATGGTACGCATTCTTGCTATTGATTTGCTATCGACATAAAAAAAAATAAGATTTTTCGTGTGCTTGTCATGCAAAGAGTTAGAAATAATTGATTGCATGTTGTTGTTTGTACCACATTGAGTGATGAGTGGATTTTTCTTTTTTAGAATTAAAGATTTCATTTAATGAGTCTCGACTTATTCCTTTATTTTTCAGACCTATATGATGGATCATGTACCACCACCATCACTCGCACCACTTATATTCGAAGCTCCTGTCCAATTCAACGCTATTATAGAAGATATAGTCATACCTGGTTCGAATATAATTTATGTTAGATGCATTTATTGTATGGGTCGACGTAGGACTTCCGGAGTGGATCGCCCATAGGTACATTGCCTGGTATATACGTATTGATAATGGGGAGACGGTGGGACATCTGAGAGGTTTTGATGGTCCTCGAAGCATGTACGGTGACGACGAGACTTCACCGGGCAAGGTAATCGACCTGTAGTTTAGTAAGTGGCCATATGCAGGTATGATCTTTTTGGAGTAGACGCGTGAAGTAGAAACCTTGGAGTCAAACCTTCTTTCCAGAGTTAATGCAATGTAATCAGTTGTCTTTTGAGCGTTGTATTAAAACTTGAAAGAGGATTGAAATTACTAATGAAGCATATGTTAATTATGTATCTTGACTTGTGGTGATTGCTCGTGCTATATGGTGCTGATATTATGTGCTTCCGCATGCAAAAAATTTTAAAGTATTAAACATAAAAATGTAAGGACACGTTAGCGCATGACATTTTTGGGCATCACAGTAGTGGAATAAAGCAACTGTCAAGATAATGGAGTCAATGTATCTATTCGCAATCTCTGTTTGTAACCTCTCTTTGTAACTTCTCTTTGTAACCTCCATTTATAACCTTCGTTGATAAACATCAATTGTAGGCTTTAAATAGCCACATCTTACTCTTCGAAGGAACCTTTGCACAGATCAACCAAATTTACTATCTTTTCAGTATCTTAACTTTCATGCACTGCACTTTATTTTCCTAGCTGTAGCTTTTCGAATTGCGTAGTTAATTAAATTCCAACGTGTAATCTCTATCACGGGTGCTGTGCCATCGATTAAATTTCAGCATAAAATCTTTGTGTTGCAGTTGATTTAATTCTGGCACAATTTGTTTACATCTTATTACTTAATTGAGTCTGTATCTTCCATGCCTTGCCGTCAATTAAATTCTAGTATGATTTGCGTTCGTACAATCCCGTTCTAATTAAAGTTGTTGGTTCCTTTTGCTAGTGATATTTTTTAAGTCTAGAGTTGGCAAAGAACTCTGGTTTCATTTAATTTAAAAATTGAGGGAAATTTTCAAATAATGACTCGAAGTTGAGCCATTTTCTCAAAAAAGGGTCCATAGTGGACCTTGTTTTATATAAGGGCATGAAATGGCCAAATAATCTCAAATAAAGACCTTTGATAGGAAGGCATGTAACTACTAACCTAATTAAGCTACTCAAGAGAGTTGATCCTGGAGGAGAGGGGTCCAAAGTATCACCTTAATAGAGAATACCTACTTGATTGGGACTTTTTGAAAATCTTGGGTCTTCAATTCACCAAAATAAAATCTTTCAATTCTCAGTTAACCAATGGCTGCAATTCTTCACGTATCTTATTTTTCGAGTCATGTCAAGTTTTTCTTTAAAAGAGAAAAAACTATTTTAGCTAATTATGAGGAAAAAAACTATTTCACCCGCCACTGGCGAGGGCGGCCATCACCCAAGGAGGGAGGAAGAAAGATAAAGAAAAAACAGAAAAAAAGGAAAACAGAAAAAATTTTAAAAAAATAAAAAATTTATTAAAAATTATCTACGTCAGCCAAAAGGACTGAATTGACACATATGCAAAAATTTTATTATTAAATCGATAAATTTAAAATATTTAAGGCTGAATTGGTAAAAGCGTAATAGATTTAAAAAATTTTTGATAATTTTTTTACAAAACTTGACTTTAACCATAATGCAAAATAGCGGTCTGCAACGTTACTGTCTTCTGGTTTCACCAACTTTTGTGTAGAATAGGGAAGGAGAGTCAGCTCAAAAGTGAGCAGACTGACAGAAGTCAATCAAGTAATTTTGGACCCCTCTCCCCCGGGACCAACTCTCTTGAGTAGCTTAATTAGGTTGGTAGTTACGTGCCTTCTTTTCATCATAAATTCAAAAAAATTTGCACACCATAAGTAAGTCCTAGCCCAAAGTACCACCTAAATAGAGAATCCTACTTGTATAGTAATGATACTTTAGCTAATAACATCCTTAAGATCATAGAAAATATGAAAAGATTATGCATCAATAACCTTATGACACGAGAAGAATTTGAGAGATTATGGTAATACGTTATCGTAGTTGGTAACTAATTCAGATAAAAACATGGAGATGTATAAACTTCTTGAACGTAATTTTTGTCTATAGTATCAGTAACAAATTAATTTTTGAAAATTAATTTATTAAGTGACGAGATAAATTGCAAGGGAATGCTTTAATAAGTGGATCGCATTGAAAATCCGTTAAAAACCAGTCACATCATTTTCTAAATTATGTTCGTGGACTAATTTTCATCTCCGGAACTCCCGGATGGGATCATCAGATGGTAAACGACAAAACTCTGGGTTCCTTGTTATATACCCAAATTGATGGATATCAAGTCCATTCTTTTTTGGGACAAGGGTAGTTAAGGTGGTTTATCAAGGACTTAAGATTTTACAAAAACCATAATCAAGTGTCAAACTCGCCATAGGTGGAGTTCAGACCTTAGAAATTACATATGACAAATGATTAAGGCTACATTTGGTTTAGCTTTTTCAAGAGGCTTTCGGCTTTCAAAGTCCATTGAAAAAAATTTGGTGTGTTTGACAAGCCTTTTTTAGGTACTTTTGGCCAAATGCTGACCTTGGAAAAGCTGAAAGCCCAAAATAGATAAGGACCGGCCTAGAGCTTTCAGCATTTGCAGAATGTTGAAATTAGGATTAAATAATTTTTTTCTTCCAAAACTACCCCCCACCAATCCTCTAGTTTTCCAATTTTGCCCCTCATTGTTACTGTTAATCTTCTTTGCATAAGGGTGATCGGCGAGGGCCGACGAGGTCGCGCAACCTAGGTGACCGTCGCTTGAGGTCATTCGACCCCAGAACCCAGGCGACGGTTGCCTAGGTCACATGACCTGATGCCTCATTTAGGGTCACCTGACCCAAGGCGGCCCTCACCAAGGGTCACCCAAGGTCATGCGACCTTGAGAAACGGCTTGTTTGGCTGGAGCCGGCAAAGGGTTTGATTTTTTTTTAATAAAAAAAGACAAATTGCAGCCAAAAGCCCTTTGCAAAAAAATATTGCCAAATACTACTTAACCCAAAGTAGCTTACAAATGATTTTTTACCAATTGCAATATTCATGTCCCTAAGGCCCATTTCAAAAACTGAACCAAACGCAGCCTAAATATTCCACGTGGGAGCCACATTGGAATTCTGACGCCTGAATTCTACCCATGGCAAGCTCAAGAGTCATTGAGACTCATTAAGATTTTTTGAAATTCTTGGGTCTTTAATTGACCAAAAAAAAAATCTTTCAATTCTTAGTTGCCCAATGGCCAAAACCTTAAATCCCAATTCTTCACTTATCTTGTTTTCGGGTCTCGTAAAGTTTTTCTTTAAAAGAGAAAAACTATTTTAGCTAATTATGAGAAAAAATTGACATGGTTGCAAATGATCCTAAATATCCAGGTCCTCGATGCTAAAAAGCAAAAACCTCTCCGAACATACTCTTAGATATACTAT
>BCNH02000008.1:2436604-2452476 GCA_001662345.2 Metrosideros polymorpha var. glaberrima | reverse complement strand
GTGAAAGTGGGATCCTTGAAGGTGGCAAAGGTTGAAGGTGGTGCTTCTCTGTGGTGGGTGAAGGTGATGGTTTGGTTGAACGAATTGGTGGACTTGCAGTCCTATGTTAAGTCTGAATAACAAGTTATGTATTTCTTTTTGAAAAAAAAAATGAGGTGGCTTTCAGAATTTCAGTATGCCTTTTTTGTTGATCTGAATTAAACATAATTCTCGTTGACCTGTCTTTTCTAATCTTTCAGGTCTTGGGAAATTAGGAAAATGTTTTTTGACATGTACTTCCCAGACTATTAGAGTCTTAGTTTTAGATCGTTATTGTATTTTTGGTATTGACGGCTGATAGTGGGGACGAATGATGACATATCTACTTAGGTCATTCTTTCAAGATGTCACCATCCTGCAATGTTTGTGTCACCATCCTGCAATGTTTGTGTCATAGACACGGGAAAAGAAAAACATTTGCTCATCTATCTTTAGTGACCCTCCCTCACTGTCTGTACATTCAACTGACTTCATGCAGTCAATGTTGATTATCTGCAGCAAGCATGCCATTGACAAAGCATTTAAATGTTGCCATCGTTGATAGCAATCCAACATTGGTCAATGGAATTTGCATCAACAAAGAAGACCCTCCAGATCCTAGGGTCAGTACAATAACGCCTGCAACAATATCAATGTTCAGAGGTAAAGTAGTATTAATGTAAAATTTTAGGATCATCTTTCTCACTCCATTTTCTTTGGTACTACTGTCCATCTACCGTCACTTTTGCTTGACGATGTCAAGTAGAAGTCTCTCGGTCGAGCTGGGTACTCTTTATTTATTATTTTGGTCAGTATTGGTTAAACTTTTCATTTGTTTTGTCTGTTGTATAGGAATTTCTTCCTACAAACAATCATAGCCTTTGATAACATACTTGGACAAACCATTACATTCTTCCTTTCCTGCTCATACAAAACAAAGCTGTTTTATATTGGATTAGGGCGTGAGATAGAGCCAGATGTGCGTTATGGTTGGAAATTTTCCTTGTTTTCTGGAGTTGTCATACTAATAATGCGTTTTACTTTCTCATGTCATAGATGAGTCAGTGAATAACTAATTCTACCTTTTATTAGAAGTGAACAAGGAAGAGGTTATAGTTCTTTTTGAAGGCGACAATGCTAATGTAAGATATTTATATGTAAATAACATGGTGAACTTTGTAGATATTGGTGCTTGGCAATATCTTTGGCAATATCGACATGCATATTTTGATAAAATGCAGGTATTTCTCTTACTTTATTTGTAAAACCACTTCTCCCGTGGCATTTCAAAGTTGTACGGCAGTTAAATGATATAATGGTGTGCTTGACTCTATTATTTCACCTATTTTCTTTGTATTGACATAGCCAAAGGATTTCTTTTTCTATTTTCTTTTTGTTTTCCTTTTATCTTTCTATGAATTAGTAAGCTATGATATTCTTCGGAGTCGAAATGAGTAGGGGCTCTGAGTAGCAGAGGTGGTCTCTTGGCTTCAGAGCAAATGTCAACCTGTGAATTGGGAATGGAATTTTCTTCTGGTGACAGAATTAAAGTTTGAAAATGTAAATTTTGATTGGAGGACTCGCTCTCTAGGAAATATTTTGGGGGTACACTTGACCAGATTCATGGAGATAACTATTGTTTTGTTTATAGTGGAGAAGCATTTCTCACTATACTTTGACTTTTGTGCTTTTCTTTGTCCTTATTGTCGTAATATTCTCATGTCAATTGAGGAATACTTAAATCTGAGTCAGACCTGTACTATGGTCGACCCCTTAGTGGGATAAGGCTTGGTGGTTGTTGTTGTTGTTTTAGTATCTTAAATGAACTATGAATTATGGCTTGCCGTTTCATTTCACATGGATATTGCCATTGCTGTTTGGTAAACTATACCGCTTGTTGCATAAAATCCATGCTTCTGGGTTAATGTCCTGCTTTTTTCCTTAGGTATGGGATTATACTGGCTTGGGATATACACGATACCATGCAAGAGATGTGGATAAAGATTCACTAGGGTGAGCATCATGTGTATATAGTGAGCTCCGATATTTTGTTTTTCCAGACACGATCTAGTAGATGATGCTGCTTTTATGAATGACAGGTGCGTGGTTGAGAATAAGGTGCTTCAAAGTTCTCTACTGCTGTGTATACAGGTAGGTACTCGCCACCGTCACTGCTCTCATTATTCAAGTTACTCTCACATGTGTCTACTGTATACCCTAAACTCAGAGAGAGAGAGAGAGAGAGAGAGAGAGAGAGAGAGAGAGAGAGAGAGAGAGGGAGGGAGGGATGTCTTTCACTTAAAAAATACAAAAGAAAAACCATGCTTTAGTGGACTCTTACCAGAAAATCGGAACAGATAAAATCTCCTACTTTTTGCAAACTTATTTTCCATGAATTGTTCGGTATTGGAGATTGTATCGTTTGGCGCTCTTACGCATTTATGAGACCTCTTTATTACTCTAACGATTAACAATCATTTCTTGCAAGCTGAGGAATTAAACACGCGCTGATAATCATAATTATGGGGTAACATCTTGATTAGCTATTATATGTATGCACAGTAACATCTGAATTAGCTACCCAATGTCTCTTTACATTAATATATTCTTAGTAAGCACCGTAATGCCTTTAACCCAGACTAATGTTGGGAACCTTAAATAATGACAAAACTATCATTCGATTAACATCACATGCGAGCACCATTGACCACATTAAAGAGATGCAATGAGTGATGTTCACTTTTATAGCTGATCTATGTTCATATACAACAATGAATATAAAATGGTTTAAGCACACTTTCCATCTCTATCTCATGTTCAATATACACCCACAATGCGGGAGGCACCATATTGGAATATGTGTGACAGAGTGAGAATTTGCCACGTTATCAGTGCTACATTGCAGGTGTTAATAACGGCACGTGACAAAAGGACTTGGTTGGACAAATAGAAAGAGGTAGAGGACCCAATTGTACATTTGATAAGAGTTAGGTGACTAAAAGTAAATAACTGAACAGAAAATCATATATCAACTAGTTTGTTCACTTTACCATATACATGGTACAGTAGATTGTTTCCTAGCGAAACAATTCTGCATTAATCCTTATGATTTTCATATATCATTTGATTAAGGCATTGCACCCTTCTTATGCCAGTATAGCAAAATAAGAATGTAAGGATGGTTTATGTATATGATGCACATGATGGTTTTTACCATCCTCCAAATGTTATGGTAGATAATTAGATGTAGTCACGTATAGGATGACTATGATGGTGTTCGCCTTTCACATTTTATATGTAATAGCATATGTGATACTTACTCATAACTATAACCAACCAAGGTTATATAAAAGTTCATAGTATCACGTATTGCAGTAAAGTAATTATTGTCTGGTCAAAGTACAGGACAGTGAATACACATGAGACCCAACTTATGTGTCGGTAAACAATGTGTGAATTAACTGATTTTAGGGACTTCTTAGAGAGGTAGTGAATCAGTTACTTCATTTGTCCTGAAATCAATCTCAAAAGAATGGCACATGCTACTCGCACAATCGTGGCTTGTTGAGCGTGTGATGTAATTTAGTCTTTTTCTTTTAGTGACTCAAATTTCATTTGTTGGATTAGCGCTTTCAGGTATTGCGATCGTCCTTATCTTCCTTGGGTCTGCCTTTCTAGAAGACCATCTTATCATCTCCTTAAATGTGAAATTGAGCTTTTAAAGACTTGTTGGCGCACCAGATAACATTTTTGAAGTTGACCAGTCACTTTATTTTAAGTGGATGAATCAGAGTTGCTGTCAATTTAATATCGTTAAATGTTAATATAGAATAATTATTGCAAGTTTGGCACATGAAACTAAGAGATAAGTCATGGCAGAATGCAGATTTTCAGAAGAACATCTTTCCTTCCAGACTGGTTTCAATGAGCTTAAATCCAAGTTCGAAATCTAAACGGATGGATGGTATCTCTTCAGATATTTCTAAAGCGGACCTCGCGAAGCTGCAATTGAGTGATGGAACTTGCCTATATGCAAAGTTGGTGGTAATATTGAGTAATAAATCTTTTATAATCTAGTTTTAACAAATTAGTTTGATACTGTCCAAATGATGAGTTATTAGGATAGGTAGGCATCTACAGAGTGATCGAGTTAAATGACATTGACTGCAGGTTGGTGCTGATGGGTCCAAGTCACAAGTTCGGGAAATAGCTGGATTTAAGACTACTGGTTGGAATTACTCACAAAATGCAATCATCTGTACAGTAGAACATGCTTCAGAAAACCAATGTGCTTGGCAAAGGTTTCTTCCTGCTGGTCCAATTGCCCTTTTGCCAATGGGCGATAATTTTAGCAATATTGTCTGGACCATGAACCCAAAAGAAGCCTTGGATCGAAAATTGATGACTGAAACTGATTTTGTGAAGACAGTGAATCATGCTCTTGATCATGGATTTGGTCCTCACCCCACATCAAGCTTGTTAGGGAAAGGAAATATTTTTTCTTGGTTAGGAGCAGGTGGGGCCGCATCTGGCAATGGGGGATTTGAAATTCCACCGAAAGTGGTCAAGTTGGCATCTGAAAGAATGGTGTTCCCTTTGTCCCTGAGACATGCTAATGACTATGTGTCAAAGCATGTTGCTTTAATTGGTGATGCAGCACATACTGTTCATCCTTTGGCTGGTCAGGGAGTCAATTTGGGCTTTGGAGATGCATTTGCTCTTTCAAGAGTAATTGGCGAAGCCATTGCTGTTGGTATGGACATTGGGGAGGTTCGTAATCTCTTGGTCAATTGCTGCTAAAAAGTTTTGATTCATCTTTGGGAAGACCTTTCTTGAATATCCTGCACAAAATTCAATCAAGTATTTCATTTTTCGGAATGAATGGAATAAGAAATAGCTGTCGACCTCATTTAGCTTATTATGCTGATTGCTTCCTTAGCAGTCAGAATGAACCAATGCTCGTACTTACAGGGAGTATGAAAAATTCCATCGAAATGTTTATTCCCTCATGTTGATGTTATTTCCCACCTTGGTCCACCAAAAAGTAACTCTTCTGATATATGACTAAGAATTGGGCTCATGGATGTCACAAAATTTCTTGTTCAATATCGCCAGTAAACAGGGTTCTAGTGCTGAGATCTCATGCATAGACAGTGGGAAAGTGTTGCTTTTAATTTATTTCTCTTTGGCTAAAATTTGGGATTTTCATCTGTGCATGGGTGTGTGAAATTTGCCAATAAGAGGGAAGCGATATTGGTTAAGTCAAAATTTGATTGGTAGGGTTCAATATCTTGCAGGTGTCTCTACTAAAGAAATATGAAGCAGAGAGGAAGCCGGCTAACATTGCCATGATGGCGATCCTCGATGGGTTTCAGAAGGCTTACTCTGTTGATTTTGGACCTTTAAACATACTACGAGCTGCCGGTTTGCATGCTGCCAACTATATCTCACCTCTCAAAAGGAGCATCATATCTTATGCCTCGGGTGAGCAAGGACTGCCCCGTTTCACGTAAGACTTAAGCTTTCTTTTTTGGAAGATGCATTCCTAGCTTCTGTGCATTCCAGAAATCCCTTCTCTTGTCAGTCACTGCAAATCTGAGATAGGTTTAAAATTTTTTGTTAGTTTCTTTAACTATCGTTGTGCAACTCTCCTGTGGTGTATATATAATGCTTCAGAAGCCAAATTTCTTCATCATTTTTGTGGCCAATCAGGCGGGCGGTTAACCTCCCGCACTTACTTGATTCCCATTATTCTCTTAACATATCAAATGCCAAATTATTTGTTATCTTGAGAAATGCTTTTTGATAAGTGCACATATCTACTATCTGAGACTCTTTGTGGAGATTCTTTTCATAATCTATCAATTGCACACATCAACACTGCATCGCGCGTTAAAAATCCACGTCATGGGATGGAAATTTGCTTAGAGCTCAACTTCCATGTGTCTATTTCCAGACCTTAACCATTAATAGTAAGCACGTAATATAGAAATAGTCTGTTTGGATTGGTTTTTAACTTTTAACTTTTTTATTATCTTGCGGAGTGCACGCTTTAACTTTTTTCAATGTAAAATACTCGAAACCTTGAGATATAATTTTATATTGAGATTGTAAATATACATACAACTCTTTCAAATTCTTTTGAAATTCATATAATATCTTGTATTTTGGTAGGAAAGTTACTTTTGACTTCTTAGAAATCCAGACGAACCAACCCTTAATCTGTTGTATTTAGCTATTTCATCGATTCCATTTGAAAGATGATCCACTCGGATCTCTTTGGTGCAAGGGCAGCACCGGTAATGCCATGTTAGCATTGGCCGGTCAAAAGGACTGAATTGGCATAAATGCAAAATGTTTATGACTCAATTGGTAAATTCAAAAGGTTTGGGACTGAATTGGCATAAACACAAAAGGTTTAGGATTTAATTGGCAAAAGTGTAATAGGTTTAGGGCTTTTTTGACAATTTTTCCATCTGTTGTATATAGTTATTTCGTCGATTTCATTTGAAAGAAGATCCACTCGGATCTCTCTGGTGTAAGGGCAGTGCTTTAATCGAACCATTCCTTATTGATAGAGCTGATCATAGCGGAGCAGCCGGTGGTCTGCTTAGGCCAAATAGACTTGAAGAGCACCCATGGCGGGTTTGGACAAGGCTATTTAGTTAGAAGTCCGCTTTAGTGGGGATCCAGTCAAACTTGCCCGCCTCCCAAAGATATTTATGTATATCTTAGGGATGGACGGATTTGGATAACAAGTAGATCCATCCCATGGTTTGGCCTCGCCTCGGCTACCAATGGTCGCCTCTTCTAATTTTCCCCCTTATATAGTTAGGCTCATTTTTGGGACTATAGAAATGTTACAAGTTTCATACAGTGTTCACTTTAATGCCAATTTTTTTTTTTTCGGATCACTTAAGTGTCAATTCTGATTTGGGTCACTGAAAATTCAACGTGGTCATTTTTTTTATTAATTTCTCCGTCCAACGAGCCCAATAGGCATATATAGCCTAAAATGATGTTGTCTACGTGTTTTGCCCCAAAATATAAACACTAAACCACAACTTACAAGGAAATTTTCAAATTGAAAACCCTAAATTGACCACAACCCTAAATTGAAACCCTTTTTGATTTGCCCCCAATGCAGATGGACAACTCGATGGACCAATGTAGGTTTCCAACTCCGAAGTTCTTTTGTCGTCTGTCACTTGAGCGCTGGGAGCTATAGTACAATCCTCGGGAACTTCTTGGTGAACCGGTTGTTGCTCAAATCTAGCTTGAAGAGCCACTTCAAGTTCCACAACTACTACGGCACGCTGCCATAGAAGCGGTTAAAGTTGAGGTGGAGTTGAGGTGGAAGAGGGCGAGGTTAGCGAGCAAATCGAGCTCCTCTAAGAGATACCCAGAAATGTCACCGTGGTTGAAGACGATGCCAGCAACGGTGCGAACGCTTGGGTCGTCGTCGGAGGCGGAGCAGAAGATGTAGGAGTAGTCGCAGACGAAGGAGCTGACCCAGTTCACATCCTCGTCAACGTCGTCGTCCTCCTTTTCCTCTTCCTTCCTCTTCGCACTCTTCTCCTCTTGCCCACCCTTCAGATCAGCCTCAGGTTCACCTCTATCTTCGTCCTCATCCTCGTACTCGCTCTCCCTGGGATTCTTTGAGGAGTGAGCAACTCACTTCCGCGAATGTGGCTCGTCCTTTGCGTCATCGCTCGTGGAGAACTGAGCGAACCTCCGATCCCCCATCGTGTGTGTCAACTGGATGGATTGTGCAAATGAAGTGCAATTAAGGTTTTTATCTTTTGAAGTCGAGCACATGCATGTGGAGAGAGAGATGCAACGGTTGGATTCCGTGCGAAATGACAGGGTCCAAAGAGATTCGTTGACTTGACCATTTCTTACGTGGGCATGTGTCATTCTTGTTAATGAGATTTCAACCACCCCAGAGGCAATTGATTAGCTCGCCATCCTTGTCAACGTTTTCCTCCTCCTCCTCTTCTACCTCTTCCTTCTTCGCACTCTTCTCCTATCGCCCACCTACTGCTTACCCTCAGGTTCATCTCCGTCTCCGTCCTCATCCTTGTCCTCGCTCTCCATAGGATTTTTCGACGAGCGAGTGATTTGCTTTCGAGGACGTGGCTCGTTGTCCTCGTCATCACTCGTCGAAAACTACGCGAACCTTCGATCGTCCATTGTGTGTGTTGACCAGATGGATTACGCAAATGGAGTGTGATCAAGGTTTTTATCTTTCGAAGTTGAGCATGTACATTTGGAGAAAGAGAGAGATGCGACAGAGTTCGTGCGAAATGGCGATGTCCACAGAGATTTGTTGACTTGACCATTTCTTTAGTGGGCATGTGTTATTCTTGTTAAAGAGATTTCAACCACCCTAGAGGCAATTGATTGGCTTGCCCATCGGCTTCGCATTCTCATTAGCGTCCTCTTTCTCATGTTCTCTTCCTTCTTCTTCGCACACTTTTCCTCTCGCCCACCCTCTTGATCAGTCTCAGGTTCACCTCTATCTCAGTCCTAATCCTTATCCTCGCTCCCCACAAGATTCTTTGAGGAGTGAGCGACTTGCTTTTGAGGATGCGGCTCATCCTCCTCATCATCTCTTGTCGGGAACAACATAGGCCTCCTATCCCTCATCGTGTGTCGATCAAACGGATTGTGCAAATGGAGTGCGATTAAGGTTTTTATCTTTTTGAAGTTGAGCGAGTGTGTGTGGAGAGAGAGATGCGATAGTTGGAGTCCGTGAGAAATGGCGGTGCCCAGAGAGATTTGTTGACTTGACCATCTCTTAAGTTGGCATGTGTCATTCTCGTTAAGGAGATTTCAACCGCCCGTGAGACAATTGATTAGGTTGACAATTGGCTTTGCATCCTTATTAGCATCTTCCTACTCTTTTGGCTACTCTTCCTCCAATTCCTCTTCTTTCTTCTTCTCACTCTTTTCCTCTCGCCCATCATTCTGATTAGCCTCAAGTTCATCTCTGTCTCCATCCTCATCCTCATCCTCGCTATTAGTCATTCTGATTTTTGATAAACCCAACAAACAGTAAGAAAGACTAATCATCTTAAGATTGTTGTTCAAGTAAAATATGTGTTAACGTGTTCGTAGAAAATACGTAACACTGAAAAGACAATAACAATTTCAATAATGATCACGTCAATGAGTAAATAAGGATACAATTACAAATTAAATTGCTATTGAAATTGTAATTGTAATTGAATTAGACTGGAGGTGAGGTACGAATAACCGAATCTCCTTAATGCGATTAATTTATGCCAATGGTGCTAAGCAACTTCACGAACTATATCTCCCAAGATACAATACCTCGAATCCGTTTGTATTAGCATTATATGAACATGACTCTGTCGAATACTTCTTGAAATTGGAACACTTAGAGCGCGACCCTCTAAAACCTCAAAGACACGACTTAAGATTCATCTTTTAAAAGATAGAGAGCCCTTTATGCAAACTTCTACATTGATTATTGAAGAGATGCATCCATTAATGCATTATTGTCATTAAATCCTCCATTAATGTTGCAATTAACTCGTCCGACAAAGTTGAAGAGATGCGTCCATTAACGCATTCTCGTCATTAATACCTCCATTAAAGCTGTAGTGAACTTGTCCGAGAAAGCTGAAGAGATGCGTCCATTAACACATTCTTGTCATTAATGCCTCCATTAGAGCTATAGTTAACTCATTTGAAAGAGCTTAAGAAATGCGTCCGACGCATTCATTATCTTGTCATTAATGCGTCCATTAATGCGTTCATAAACTATTGCACGAGCGAGAGCTGATAAAATGCGTAAACTGATGTTGAGCCATTAATAACATATAATTACAACAATCCCCCACATTAATGGTTCAACGAAATAGTTATGACTCGAAAAATTTCAAGTGTACTTGTGAAGATAAAACTAAATCAAGATAGGTAGCTTTCGTTTTGAATCTTCTTTAGTGAAAGCCTTTGGGACATACTTGACCAATCGGTAGACTAGACCTTGAACAGCTAGTTGTTAGTGTAAGCAGCCCAGAAAATAGACATCACACTAAATATCTCCGAATCAAGATTGGTTCTTGGTTGTGTTTATTCTTTCAGCCTTGAATCTCTCAGGATTTATGTGTGCTTTAGAAAAATTAGCCTTTAAATATTATCCTAGAGTCGGCTAGTTCCATGCATATAGGTGCATTCCTATAAAATGTATCCTACCAAACCTCCTTAGGATGTTGAAATCAAAATTATAGAAATCATTATATGCATAACGTATCCTTAAAACGTTATGGAAACATTGTTGCATTATAGGAGTAGGATATAATGCGCGTACTAGAGTTTTCAAGTTGTCCTATTGAATCTAGTCCATGGGATCTCCAATTGCTAGGTTAGGTTTCCACCTTGGAACCTCTTGATTAGGTTAAGGCTTTTAATCACATTCCCCTCGATGTGCAGTTTATCTACTCTCTTGACAAATATTTTGTTAGCTAATCCGCTAGGTTTTCCTTTGACTTAACAAAGTCCAAAGAAATTATTGCATGTGAGATCAATTGTCTTATGGTATTATGTCGACGATAAATATGTCTAGACTTACTGTTATATCGCATTATGTGCCCTTGCAATCATTGCTTGATTGTTATAGTAGGCACAGGTTTTGGCCACAACATGACATCTTCTAAAAATTGTCGAAGTTATTTTGCTTCTTCAGTAGCTTTGTCTAAAGCAACAAGCTCTGATTCCATCGTAGAGTGCGTAATTAGAGTTTGCTTTGAGGATTTTCACAATATTGTGGCACCTCATTGCATGAAAACATATCCACTAGTCGATTTCGATTAATTAGAATTCGAAGTCCAGTTGGTATCACGATAGCCTTCCAAAATAGTTGGATATTTACCATATTGTAGAATATAGTCTTTGGTACTATTCAAATATCCTAATACTCTCAACAAAGCATTCCAATGCTCGTAACTAGGATTATTTATATATATGCTAAGCTTTCCTATCGAGTACACAATATCTGGTTTAGTGCAATTCATGATATACATGATACTGTCGATTACTTGAGAGTACTCTAGCTGCTTAATACCGTTTTCAATATTCTTTCTCAAAAATAGGTGTGATTGAAAAGGATTATTCGCATCTTTAATGTCGAACCTTTTAAACCTCTCAATTACTTTTTCAATGTAATGATACTGTGTTAAACCTGTACCATCAAAATTCCTTAAAATTGTGATGTCGAGTATAACATTCGCAACACCTAAGGCTTTCATCTCAAAGTTCTTCTTAAGAACATTTTTTGTGATTTTGATAACCTCAAAGTTATCTCCAAGAATTCGCAAGTCATTGATATATAGACAAATAAATATACATCCATTTGTCGTGGATTTAATGTATACACATATGTCATAATTATTAATTCTATTTCCATTTTGGATCATCACATGGTCAAACTTCTCATACCATTGTTTAGGAGCTTGTTTAAGTTCATACAATGATTTGACAAATTTAGACTCTTTGTGATCTTGTCCTTTGATCGTGAATCCTTCGGGATGTTCCATGTAAATCTCCTCGTCAAAAATATCATTCAAGAATGCAGTTTTCACATCCATCTGATGTACCTGCAAATTGAATAGCGAAGCTATAACAATCAACATTCTAACTGATGTTGTTCTTGTTACAGGTGAATAAGTATCAAAGTGGTCTAGACCATCTCTTTGTCTAAATCCTTTGGCAACAAGTCGTGCTTTATACTTATCAATAGAACCATCAGCTTTACTTTTTGAATATTCATTTACATCCAATTGGCTTATTTCTAGATGGAAGATCAACTACTTCTCAAGTGTGGTTACTTTGGATAGAATCAATCTCATTATCAACAATTTCTTTCTCGAAAGGAGTATTTGGAGATGACATCGATGTCAATTTTCAGAAGATTAACCACTTCCCAAGTATGGTTACTATCCTTGATTCCATGATAGTATTGACATAAATTTCCACATTTTCATATTTGTGAACCAAAAATCTATATGTGCTGCTATTTTGAGCATAACCGATAAATATGCAATCCATTGTTTTAGGTCATAATCAAGTTTGTTTAGGAGAAGAAGTTACCACCTTGGCTAGGTACTCCCACACTTTCAAAAAATTGTAGAATAGTAACCTGCATTTCATAACTCATATGGAGTTTTACTCGTCTTCTTGTGGGGTACTTTATCAAGAATGTAGTTTGCAGTTAAAACTGCCTACCCCACAAGTTTTGAGGTAAATCCGAACTTAAGAACATGGCATTAGCCATCTCCTTTAGAGTTATGTTCCTCCGTTTATCAACTCCATTTTGCTGCAGAGTATAAGGTACAGTTGTTTGGAGAATTATTACCAAACTAGCACATAACTCCTTTAAATTTGCTAGTTAACATATAAACATAGCAAACTTGAGTACAATCATCCATTAATGTAATGAAATACTTCTTTCCACCTCAACTTTTTACAAACTTTAAATCACATAGATCACTATGGATTAATTGTAGAGGTTCACTCATCCTTTCAATCGATTTGAAAGATTTCTTAGCAAACTTAGCATCAACACAAGTTTCACACTTGTAATGGGCATCCAACTCAAACCTTAGAATTAGCCCTAAGTTTGTTATTTTCTTTATTGTACCGTAGTTTACATGTCCTAATATACTATGCCATAGATAAAGAGACACAATAGTATAAATTGAAGACTTCTCTTAATTGGTAGTCATTGGGTATAAGAATTTTGAGTTTACACCCACATTGATTTTGAACAGGTCATTATACAAGTATCATTTCCCCACATATATTCCCCTTTGGAAAGTAGAAATTTGAACAAGTATAGGGCTAGAAATGAGATTCTTCCGGATCTCCAGTATGTGTAGCACATTTAGCATGATGATCTTCTTGCCGAAGGTGAACTTCAAGATCATCTTTCCTCTCTCGATAATTTTGGCTGATGTGGACTTAGCCATATAAAGTATCTCCTTCTCCTCAGCCTTCTCGTAGGACGACAACAGGTGTTTATCCACACAAATGTGATTTATGGCACATGTGTCTAACCACCAATCGATGTTGTTCGACACCAAGGTACCTTAGATGGCACCACAACAGTCAGCCTCTCATCATCTTCTTGCTTTGTCAGATTTAGCTGCTTGGTTGCACCACCACCCTTGCTTTTGTTCGGGCTTCTTGCAATTCTTAGCTCGATGACCAGGCTTATTACAAACAAAACACGTCTCTTGAAATTTCTAGAATTGTTCCTTCTGCTTGCCTTTTCCTTAAAAGGCTTCTTCCTCTTGCTTAGAATTAGAAAATTCCATCGTGTTAGCCTTTGGCTCTATAGGATGGTTTGCATTCCTCCTATTGTCCTCCTCGATTCTGAGGCGCATAATGAGATCTTCAAGGATCATCTCTTTCCGTTTGTGCTTTAAATGATTTTTGAAATCTGACTAATCCGGAGGCAGCTTCTCAATAATAGTTACCACTTGGAATGCTTCACTAAGTAACATTCCCTCAACAAATATGTCGTTCAGAATTATTTGCAATTCTTGGACTCGATTCATGAAAGATTTAGAATCCACCATCTTAAAGTCTAGCAATTTGGCAACCACAAATTTCTTGGTGCCCGCGTGCTCAGTCTTATATTTCTTTTCTAAGGACTTCCATAACTGTTTAGCAATTCCAATGTTACAGTAAACATCATATAGGGAATATACCAAATAGTTAAGGATGTAGTTTCGGCATTGGAAGTCCCTATGCTTCCAAGCCTCCAACGCCACGAGCGTCGCAACATCTTACTCATCTGGACTAATTATCGAACACACCTTTGATAAGTACTTGACCAGATACAGCGTGGTCATATAGAAGAACATCTTCTACTGCCATTGCTTAAAGCCCACACTAGTGAATTTCTCTGTTTCATTCGGTGTATGAGATGGTACCATCAAGGAAGGCAAAACCTATTGATATATACTAATACCACCATAGATGGTCTTGGCCTGAAGGCCCGCAACATTTGCTGCCACAACACCAGGCCTCAAGGTTTGAACCTCATCACCAACAATGGTCGGATCAACCATAGGAACGCTTCTAGAAACATTGCGGACATTATTGAGTACTTGATTGTTATCAACTATTTCGATTTCTCATAACTCTAACAAACAGTAAGAAAGATTAATTGCCTTAAGATTGTTGTTCAAGTAAAATATATGTAACGTATTGGGGGGAAAGTACTTAACATCGAAAAGGCGATAACAACTTCAATAATGATCATGTTAATGAGTAAAGAAGGATACAATTACAAATCAAATTGCTATTAAAATTGTAATTGAATTAGACCGGAGATGAGGTATGGATAACCGAATCTCCTTAAGGCAATTAGTTCTTGCTAATGGTGCTAAGAAGCTTCATGAATTATGCCTCCCAAAATACAACATCTCGAACTTGTTTGTATTAACACTATAATAACATGACTATATCGAATGCTTATTGAAATCGGCACACTTAGAGCACGACCCTCTAAAACCTTAAAGACACGACTTAATATTCGTCTTCTAAATGATAGAGAGCTTTTTATGTAAACTTCTACACTGATTTTTGAAGAGATGTGTCCATTAACGCATTCTCGTCATTAACGCCTCCATTAATGTTGCAGTTGACTTGTCTGACGAAGCTGAAGAGATGCGACCATTAACGCATTCTCGTCATTATTGCCTCCATTAAAGCTGCAGTTAACTCATCCAAGAGAGCTTAAGAAATGCGTTAAACGCATTCATTATCTCATCATTAATGCGTCCATTAACTCGTCCATTAATGTGTCCATAAACTACTGCATTGAGAGAGAGAGAGAGAGAGAGAGAGAGAGAGAGAGGAAGAAACGTGTGAACTGATGTTACGCCATTAATAACCTATAATTACAACAACCCTTTCCTAAGTTCATGCAAACCTTGATTTGCAAATTAAGTATTTGCACGAGTCTGGGATGTTGCAGATTTAGGATGCCAACATGGGTGGCCTGGGGTAGTGCGGTACAGGCATTGCCTCGCTTGGGATTGCGTGACCCAGGTAACTCGTCACTGGGGCGCGTGACGTTGGTGACCCATGTGCGATACTCACCTCTAGTCCAGATCTGGCTTGCTGAGGATTAAGTTCTTGATGCAAATATTATGTACCAAACACTATTGCAAATTTTTTTAACCTAAAGTCCTTGGTGAAAATATTGTGTACCAAGCACTATGTGCATCACGTGAAAACCTTTTAGCCCAAAAGCAAATAGTATTTGCTAATCGCTATTTGCATTTTGTAAAAACCCCTTAACCTAGGCTTCATTTGTTCGCCAAAATGGGACTTTTTTGGAAAATGTACTAATCACAATATTTTTCGGTATTTAGCTAAAACCTGAAAATGACCTCGATTTGCAGATCTAGTATTCGTGCGAGTCTAATATTTTGCAAATTTGGAATGCCAGCATGGCTTGCCTAGGGCTGACACTTGTGCACGACGCTCACCTTTGGTCCAGATCTGGCTCATTGAGGTCTAAGAGGAAGTGGCCGGAATTCGCATGATATTGGTGTTTGAGATTTTGCAGATTTGAGACATCGGCGTGGATCACCTAAGGTCATGGGATAGACGTTGCGAGAGCTTCCACCTTGGCCTAACTTATTGGAGCTTCCAGCTTCACTGTTGCAATTTTTTTATAAACTAAAGTCCATGATATAAACACACTATAATCGGTAAAAGTACATTAGAAGTGCCAAAACTTTTTTTCAGATCACTGTTGTATTAACTTTTTGAGAACGATCACTTAAGTGCCAAAATCGGAGAATTTTTTA
>BCNH02000008.1:2397671-2407914 GCA_001662345.2 Metrosideros polymorpha var. glaberrima | reverse complement strand
TTCTTTTTAAAAAAAATTTGAATTTTTAATTTTGAATTTTTTCTTCTTTTCTCTTTCCTTTCTCCTTCTTCCCCGTGGCCATTCTTCCTCCTTTCTCCGCCGGTCATGGGCCTTCGGCCAACGAGCTCGAGCTCAGCCGAGGCTGGCGAGCTCGCTTAGATTGGGTGGTGAGCGAGGCTTGGCTGATCTCAGCGAGCGTCAAGCTCGACATTGCCTGTGGCTGGTTGCCAGCTATCATCGTGGCCGGCGACCGGTGAAGAAGGGATAAGAAAAAAGAAGAAAAAGGAAAAATTAAAAGAAAAGGAAAAATTAAAAAAATCGATTTAAAAAAAATTAAAAAATTGAATTTTAGTAATTTTCTCCAGGAAAATATTTTCTTTACCGAACATCGGAAAATATTTTCTAGTCCATTTTCATGTTTCAACCGAACACCGGAAAATATGGTCAGTTTTTTGGAAAATTATTTTCTGAAATACATTTTTCAAAAACTTCACATTTTCTGCAAAACGAACAAAGCCTCAAAGTTATATGGTGATGTAATCTCTCAAACCATCTCCCTCACAACTCCACAAGATGCTTGCACCATGTCATCGGTCTCTACCTCCTTTAGATCAATTGCAGATTCAGATCAAGTGTGGGCCAACTTCTTGCCTCGTGACTGCGAGAGCTTTTTTCTCAAATATCACTGAAGAAGTCTATCTCGATCTCCACGATCATTCGATCCCGATGGATGGTCGGAACATGATAAGCTCGATTCAAAGAAATTGATGGCTCGCGTGAACATAGCGTGTGGTTGTAGTCATTGAACTAGAGGGCATACTAGAGGACGGAGCCAATACGAGAAAATTATAAAAAAAAGTCCTAAATCCATTGTAATTGTGCCAATTCAGTCCTAAACTTCTTTTTTTGCCAATTGAGTTCTAAACCTTTTGCAATTGTGCCAATTTAGTGCATTTGGCCGGCCGGTGTTGACGTGGACATTTTTTAATAATATATATTTTTTTATTCTTTTTTTTCTCTTTCCTCTCTCCTTCTACCTCTAGCTGATTGTCGGACCTTAAGCGAGGCTTGCCAATGGCTGGGTGAGCGTTGCCAGGGGTTGGGCGAGGCTCGCCCTCACTAGTGGCTGGTGATTAGCTAGAGGCAACGGCCGACGAGGATGACCTTGCTGGTCGTCGGGCGTGCTCGCCCTCGCCACCATTGGCGAGGCCCGACCTCACCATTGCTAGGCAAGGTCAGGCCTCGCTAGCGATGGTGAGGTCGGGTCTCGCCAGTGGCAGTAGGGGCGATCTTTGCCCAATGGCCGGTGAGGTCGTCCTCGCCGGCCGTCGCCTCTAGCGGGTTGTCGGAAGAGAGAGAGAGAGAGAAGAAAAAAAGGAAAAAGAGAATAAATGGAAAAATAGAAAAATTCATAAAAAAATTCATAAAAAATTGACATGTCAGCGTCGAATGGCCAACCAACGTCCACTTCAACACCGGCCAGCCAAAATTTGCTTAATGAACTGAATTAGTACAATTACAATAAATTTAAGATTTTTTTGTTGTTGTTATAATCCCGTCAAATTGGAGCTCCAGCTCGATTTGACTTTCATACTAGATGCTCGAAACTCTCCACCCAAGCTTTGGCGTTGTCAAGTTCTGAGTTTCTTCCTTCGTTTAATTGTTAAATCGGGGTTTTGTTTTTTCGTTGCAAAAGATCCGCAGGATAACCCAAGATTTGCTTCTTTCAAGCAAAACCAAGGAAGACTCATTTCTTACGCGTTACAACATTAGAATATTCAACCATTCCTTCATTTAGAAACTTAAACTTTTAAATCAGTTAATTTTAATCATACTAAAATCCACATAATATGAGAGCGGTTCTAAGTCAAAATTTAGAATCCTTAGGCCAAATCCCAACCTAAGCGCGGGAATTTCCGCTTGGAATTCAATGGAAATGATGTGAATTTAGTCGTATTTGATGTAGCACGAACAACCCTATATATATATATATGTATGCATTATAAATTCTCGAGATTGGTTTGCAAATATATGGTAATTGATCTTTCCGACGACTTAGACGTAGACTTATTGAACAACTTCATCTCAAAGAGCTAGAGCAAAAGCATAAACAATTGACTTATTCCCTTGATCTTCTCAAGCAAGTTAAAGAAAGCCAAGGCAAGGAAGAGAAAATCAAAGGGACACAAAAAAAAGATGGCACTTACAAGGTTGCCAGGATATTTAATCTCTCAGATCATCTCTCGCACAACTCCACAAGATGGTTGGAGGATATCGTGGAAAACCTCCCTAACGACAAAACCATCTATTTCTCATCATTAATTGGGAAATGCAGATATTATTTTGTTTCCGGTAATGTTGATATGAGGAACGTTTTCGTCACCATCAACGGAATCTGAACTATTCGTTTACATGTTGGATGGACATTTGTGGAGGAATGTACAGATTGGTTGTGTAATAGAATAATTAGGGGTGTGCATGGTCCGGTTCGGTCCGGTCCCTGCATGGAACCGTGGACCGGATCAATGACCCCGGTCCCCATATTTGCAAAACACTTCAGTTCCCCTAGTTTGAAGCTTTTTTCCTTTACGAAAATGAAGCCATGCTGGTGATACTCGTTTACCAAGATCAGGACAACCATGAGATACCTTGTCTGTGTCGATTGCCTCCACGAGGTCGTCTTCTTCACCTTCATATTCTAATGAGTCCATATCTAGTATACTATTACTCGGCATCTCATTGGATTTTTCCTCTTCCATTGACATGCAAATAGATCACCTGAATCAATCAAAACGTAGATTAAATAACTCTAATACTCATATGAAAAGCATCAAAGAGCTGACTCTAAGGAACTTATCACTGAAATAAAAGTAAATAAAAGCTGATTTTGAGTCTTAAATTACAACTAGTAGTTCACTTGAATTTGAATGACATCCAAGGTGAGCATGCAAAAGCCATGTTTACCTCAAATGAATTTACCTCAAACCAACCATAATGCCAAAACACAATAGAAATTGGCTAAACAGATAGAAGAAATGACGTCAGTCATAGTATAGTGGTGAGTATTGACCAGCAGTCCGTTTCCATGCAGCCGGCCAAATTTCAGCTCATTTCGAGTTTGCCAACCATAAGTGCATCAAATTATTTGCCCATATTCAACCTTACAAGAAGCACATTGACATCAAGGTTCAATTAATTGAAGTGGCATTTATTTGAGTCTGCACGAGCAGTTCCACTTCTCTATCAATTAGTGCCATATCAGTCAACGTGATCCATGAATGCATACATGCATTCCTTCCTTGTCCAAGAAAGCTACAATAAATCAAAATAATGCTCCATAGATGAACAAACACGGAGACCAAGCTGACACAACACGATCAATTGCAGCATCGTTAAGAAAGAAAAACCCTAGATCGCAAATTGGAATGGTCGCAGTGTCAAATTCAAGAGACCAGTAGCAGAAACAGGAGGGAGAGACGGGGAGAGCGAGACAGACGGAACAGACGTAATCATTCACTGAGTTGAGCTCATACCTGCTTCAGAACTCCGAGTGAAGGCAAGACGAGAGGCAGAGAGGCGAGACAGAGGCGAGCGTGAGGCAGAGAGGCGAGACAAATTAGGGCTTTTCTGTTTGTTTCTATTCTAATTGTTAACTTTTAATAAACTTAATTATATATATAATGTAATATAGGGGACCGGTTCGGTCTCCCCTCGAAACCGAGAATCAGACCGGACCGGTCCTCGGTTCCACTTATAGGAACCAGGGACCGGACCAAACCGGCCGGTCCGGTCCGGTCCGGTTCTTTTTGCTCACCCCTAAGTATAATTGCTCGTGTGAGTCTCGCGTGATTATGGTATCATAGTTGTTAAAACGAGTGGATTCACGTGATGGTTTGATTTTTTTATTTATAATAATTTGGAATACCAAAAGTTAGGAGAAATTCCTCCCACATATCCTGTTATTCTTCCCAAATATAAATATTCAAACTCCACATTTGACTGTGGGCGAACTCTTTTTCCTATACGATGAATCTGCATAACAGAGCAGGATTATCTAAGTAAATCATTTTATTCTTCTTAGGCTTCCAAGAAAATTATATTATAATCTATTTGATGCCATTTAATATATCCTGGATTTAAATCAAGCATGATTCCGAGTTCGTGGGTCACATGCTCTAGTTGTCATCCCAAACAATTAGTTTGCTGAACTTCCGCACGTGTTTTTATCTTTCTTTCAAGACATATCAATTCGCCTATTTGATTGAATATTACACATCTTCCCTTCAACTCAACAAAACATAATTAATTTTGTGCAGCCTACTGAGGTTAAATTGTTAGGAAAGTTAAACAATAGTATGAACTATCAATTTTGGAGGTTGGTGTTGGTACGTTTCCAGGCAATATTAATGGTAAAATGGAATTGAAAATTTTTGCAATTCGCTAGTAAGTTGATTCACATTTTTCCCTTCATAAATTAAATTGAACTTACTTAATGATCCCGCGAAGGGCTGGTCATTTCAAATGATGGATAATGATATAGGTGCTCCTTAAACTTCTTCTTCCATTGACTTTGACTGCCAATGCTTATTCCCCCATCTTGTCAAGAAAGTCATTAAAAGCCAAGGCAAGCAAAGAGAAAACGAAGAGAAAAGCAGATGGCGTTTGCAAGGTTGTCTGGAGATGTAATCGCTCAAATCATCTCTCTCACCACTCCACAAGATGCTTGTACCATGTCGTCCGTCACCACCTACTTCAGATCAATTGCAGATTCAGATCAAGTGTGGGCCAATTTCTTGCCTCCTGACTGCGAGAACTTGATCCCTCAAATATCACCCAAGAAGTCTCTCTATCGCCATCTCTGCAATCATCCGGTCCCGATCGATGGTCGGAACGTGGTAAGCTCGATTTCAAGAAATCGATGGCTCGTGTGCACCTACTACCTAGCGTGTGATTGTTGGTTACTGTTAGTCGTTGAACTAGAGGATGAATTTATTGCGAGGGTTCAATTTTGAATGGTTTTGCATAGAAAAGTTTGGAAAAATTTCTACCACGTATAATCTAAGTGGGTCATTCTATTCTTCTTTGGCTACCCAGAGAATTGGTGTATAGTCTGAGTTGTGCCCGTTTGATTTTATCAGCTATCAAAATAGAGGCCATGAAGTGGTTATATCCCAGATGAATTGAGTTATGTACTAGATCAAACATCATTGACCATATCATAGATTTTAGCAGACATTTGAAGAAGAGGACCAATCGACGGATGATGATGAGGCCAGGATCGGACAGGATCCATACGAGAATAGTCTCAAAATATAAGATGGGAATTCTCCGTCGAATATTCTAACCAAAGTACAAAGGGTGTTTGAGAAACTTCTGTGTGATGAAATTGTAAAGTCAAATTGATTTGCACATAGCATATCTGGATGTCGATAATCGAGATATAGCATATGCTCATGTTTCATTCAACAGATAGGAAAGTTAAATAGTACCATGAAGTATCCAAATTGAATGTCGGTCGGTATCTTTAAAAGTAAGATAAATGGTGAAATTGAACTTATTTGCAGCTTTCAAGTGAGTAATTTGTAAATTCCCTCTATTTTGTCAAGTAGAACTTTTCATTGGATAAGAAGAGTGGAAAGAAATGTTTCATGTTGGGAGCAAGAGACCTAGGAATCGCATGGGGAGATGACCAGAGGTATTGGCATTGGATCGCTGTACCGGAATCCAGGTCTTATGTGCTTTCTCTTTTTATCTCCCGTCTGCTGACAAACTAAAATTAGTAAAAATGCACTTTTCAAGACACTTTGAAAATTGACTCGAATGATGTTTCAGAACACTCTATAGTATAATCCTAACATCCTTGGACAGGTTTAATGAAGTGGCTCAGCTCCGGCACGTGTGGTGGCTTTTCATCACAGGAAAAATCGAGGCCTCTATGCTCTCGTCCGGAACAAATTACGCAGCTTATTTCGTGTTCCAGTTCAAAGGCCGCAAGGACGGATTCGATCGGCCGGTGAAGTCGCACGTCTGTATCGACGGCGAGGAGCTCGATGAAGGGCGATCCGTGACGCTGGATCCCAGAGAAGGCGAGCCTAGAGCGATCTGTGAGCGTGCAGACGGATGGATGGAGATCGAGATGGGGGAGTTCCGCAATGAGAATGGAGATGATAGAGTGCTGGTGTGTATTCTCAAGGAGGTTGTCAGATACAAGAGTGGTCTCGTTGTTGAAGGGATCGAACTTAGGCCTAAAGAAATGCACTAGATCACAAGATGAACATGTGTCTTTTTGTCATGTGGATGTGGTGATTGTGGATGCTAGTCATTTAGATGTGTACTTGTATCGACTATATACACTGGCTGAGCTCGGATCCAAGCTAATCTATGTAAAGAATTCTAAATAATCACACTAAAATTGCGCTACAAATTGTGTCTTTTGCTCTATTAGATCATTGATTCGTGGTAGCATATAGGTAGTGGGATTGAACATATAACCTCTTTTATTGGAAACTCATGATTTAGAGGGGATAAGTACAAAAATAGTTCTAAACATATTGCATTGGTACAATTAAGTTATAAACCTTTCAATTGAACCAATTTAGTCCTAGAACTTTTTCATATTTATACTAATTCAGTCAATCGAATCAATTTTAGTCGAAAATTGCTGATGGAGGACAGCCGACGCTGACATGGATATTTTTAAATAATTTTTTCTCTTTATTTTTCCTTTCATTTTGGCGGGTGAGGGCTTGCTGGCCCTTGCCCAAGGCCTTCGCGACCCTGCCAGCTGCAGGCGAGGCGGTCCTTGCCAGCCAAAATAAAGGGAAAGAAAGAAAAAAAAATGAAAAATTCAATTTTGTTTAAAAAATTATTTTAAAATGCCCATGTCTACGCTTTCACACCACGTAATACAGCCAGTATTCACGTCAATGATATCCAACGAAAATTAGTCGAATGGATTGAATTGATACTAGTGTGAGAAGGTTTATGACTAAATTGGTCCAATTGAAAGGTTTATGACTGAATTAGTATCAATGCAATAGATTTATGATTTTTTTTTTTTGGTATTTTTCCTGGTTTAGAGCCGTTTGTGCGCTGTATTATTATTTTTTTCTAATTTCTTTATTCTTCAAAGAAATTGCTTGGAAGTTTCTTAAGAATCGCTTCTGTTTCAAAGAATGCGAAGACTTTTCTATCTTTAAATCTCGCTTGCTATGCACTCGGTAGATGCACATTGCCACGGTTCATGCACATGGTAATAACCGAAAATTTATTAGTTTTAAATGTGGTTTAAAGCTTTTTACAAAGGAAAGAAAGTCTCGATATACTCTAGGAATTAAGTTTTTCACATGGATAAGTAACCATCTTTATTTGGAGCATAAGTTGGTGATCAGTAATTTTGCCACCTTTTTTTGGTTATTTTAAAGTTGATTAGTAGCTTTTATGTTTAAAAAAGTCATTTCTCCTATTTGTTAATTTTGTCATATTAGTAATTTTGCTCACCTCTTTGAAATTGGGCATCAAGACACAATTTCATCTGTTAAGTGAAAATTATGAGTTTTGTCTGATGAAAAGGAATAGCACTGAGATGCATTATAAAATCTCGAGATTGGTTATGAACAAAATAATTAATGAGATAATTGTACCATAAGTCCTAAAATTTGTTATGAAAGTATAATCGAGTCTTAAGACTTTAAAAAAATACAATCAAGTTCTTGAATTCATCAAATTGATGCAATTAAGTCAAGCCTTTAGCTCCGTCCAATTTGGATAACAAAAAGTGCTAATGTAGTTATTTAAATTAATGTGTGGTGTCAATGTGGCGCCAGATCTCGAAAAAGCTTGAAAACCACCACACGTACCAAAGCTGAACCACTAGATTGAGAGAGGGGTTTATGGCAATTTGCGTTAGTCAAATTAAATGGAGTTGACTTAATTGCACTAAATTGATAAGTTGCAAGACTTTATTGCATTTATTTCTCGAAAGTTTTAACCATTAGATTGTACTTTCGAGATTAATTTTGTGGCTTTGTATGCATTTATTTCATGCTTTAATCTGCCAATGACTTGATGTAGACAATCAACTACTTGACTCATCCCTTTCATCTTCTGGAGAAAGTCAGTGAAAACCAAGGCAAGAAAGACAAAACGGAGAGAAAAACGACGGCAATTTCAAAGTTGTCTGGCGATGTAATCTCTCAAACCATCTCTCTCACAACAACACAAGATGCTTGCATTACAGCATTAGAGTATTAAAACCCTCCCTCATTTAGCGGCTTAAACTTCGAAATCGATTGATTCGAGTCCTACAAAGTTCCGCATAACATGAGAACGGAGGTCTTAATTAAAATTGTTAGGATCATTTGGCCAAATTTCAAGCTAAGCATGGGAATTTCTATCCGGAATTCAATGGAAATGATGTGAACTTAGTAATATTCGGCATAACCCGAGCAACCCTCATATCTAAATACTATAAAACCGCGAGATGGGGTTCACAAATATATGTTAATTAAATTTCCCAACGACTTTGACGTGGACCTATGGAACAACTACATTTCAAAGAGCTAGGGCAAGCATAAACAATTGACTTTTTTTTCCCCTTGGTCTTCTCAAGCAAGATAAGGACGGCCAAGGCAAGGAAGAGAAAATCAAAGAAGTCCCTCTATCTCCATCTCCGCGATCATCCGATCTCCGTCGACAACAATATCATGGTTTTCTTCCCAAAAATATTTGTTTTTCTTTTATCTATCGAACTTCATATTTGGCTTGATGTAAACTTTTTTCCCTAGACGATGAATCTGCATAATAGAGTAGGATTATCTAAAGTAAATCGTTTTATTCAATTACCAAAAAAATCTTAAACTTATGTACAAAGACCAATTCAGTCATAAACTTTTTAATTTGATCAAGTTAGGATTAAATCTTTTGATAATTTATCAATGTAGTCATTCCAGCTAATTTTGATTGGAAATCGCTGATGTACACATCAGCCATCCTACATGACACGGCCAGCGCTAATGTAGACAATTTTTGCAATTTTCTTTTGAAATGTTTAAACGTAAATTTTTGTTGATAATGAAAATAATTTTTATTGGCTAATTATTTCAAGCAATAGAGGCGATCATTCTTAGGAAAATATCTTTTAAATCATTCATTTTTCGCGAAATAAACGGAACTTTAAAAAGAATTTTGCCTCAAGCCATTCGTCGCATTATGCGAACTGGGCACCTCTTTCTTCACATAATTCCTCTTCGGGTTCCATCAATTTTTATTTTTCACCACACAGTATTGATTGCATTTTGCAAACAAACACCTCTTTCTACATGAATACCCTCCATGTCCTATGAATTTTCTTTCTGCCGTTGGTTTTCTATCACTCTCTTTCTACAGGTTGATCAAGTGGCTCATCTGTTATCATTGTGCTGGGTTTCACATCATAGGAAGAATCGTAACGAAAATGCTCTCGCCCCAAACAAGCCGCGCCACTTACCTCGTCTCTAGCTAATAAAAACAGCAACTAGACTTTCATTATAAAGTCTATGGATAAAAAATTCATTTTCAGGGTTGTTTTTTGAAGAAAATTTTGCCTTTTCAAGTTCAAGTAAGTCAATATTTTAATTGTGGTTGGTTTGCTACACCCCTTCTCTTCCTGTAAGAGACTTTTCTCTCTTTACCTAAAGAGCTTCTGCCCTATCTATGGAGATAGCCAAACCCTAATTTCCTCTATCTCCTCCATGGAGTTCCCTTCTCCCCAGTAAATACGCATGGGCACCTCAACACACAAACCACTCCTTTGCCCCCCTCCCCCTCCCTTCGCCCAAAAATCCTCCGTCCCACTTGAACACCCCACCCCCATTTTCCCGTGAAAGGCAATCATGGAAATCCATATATACGTAGGTGTATCCTACATTCTCAGCTCTAGTCCTTTGTTTCGAGAGTCTCCATTTACCCCCAACATACCAGAAAAGATCCCAATCACACGAAGAAAAACCCTAAGTCTTCACTCCTGCGGCTTCCTCTACGCTGTGTAGAGCTCCCTTCATCCGAAATTTCTGAGCTGTGCTGTATGTGGGGTCTGGAATAGAGTCGTTTGCTTTGCTAAATCTGTGGTAGCTGATGCTCAAGAGGTTGGAGCTGGAAATCCGATCGTAGACTCCGTATTTTAGCTTTGTATTGTCTCTGAGGTAATATCTCCCCTCTAGTGTCCCCTGCAAGTTTTGAAGCAGTTTCGTTAGCATCGTAAAAG
>BCNH02000008.1:2376103-2392362 GCA_001662345.2 Metrosideros polymorpha var. glaberrima | reverse complement strand
AAAAAAAAAAAAAAAAAACTTACCTCGTCTCTCAATTCGGAGACTATAATCAAAGGTCGACTAGGGTAGGGTCACCAGTGCTGCCTCCGACCTTCTCGACGCCGCCTGCCACTAACGGCGAGCTTGAGCACAAAATGAGCCCCAAGCAGTCGGCGAGTGCGATGACGGATGGTTGAAGTTCCAGATGGGGTAGTCCAACAGTGAAAATGGGAGATGATGGAACACTAGAGTGTAATCTTAGGGAGGTTGATGATCGCAATGTAAAGAGAGGGCCCATTTTTGAAGAGATCGAACTTATAAAATTTAAAACTTTAGTAATTTATGCGTTTGCTTGTATGGCTGATCTTTGCTCCAAGCAATCAATGCGGAAAATTTTGAATTTCTAGATCACACTAAATTGTCCTAAAATGTTTTTATCTCTCACTCTATCCTAAACTTGAGAGAGAGAGAGAGAGAGAGAGAGAGAGAGAGAGAGAGAGAGAGAGAGAGAGGGGCCAACCTTGAAATTAGGTAGAAACCTTCTCTCAAAAAGACCTAACTATAGTAACAAGATGCAAGCCACTAAATTGGGAAACAAACTCGGCCTTCTCACTCTTCCTTTCCATCCATTCAACACAAATTCTTCTGCAACTCAAACAACTTTCATGACCCAGGACTTTGTATTGCTTCTTACAATCCCATGAAATCCCACAAATGGCTTGCATTCACACTAATATAGATTGAATAAACAAAGACAAGGGTAAATCATACAATGGCAACCCCAACAAGTCCCACGAAAAGATCGTCCTCCATATCGTCGCCGGCCGCGGGCCGACCGCCTCAGGCGGTCAAGTTCTCGAGACGGACGTCCAGCGGCCGCATCGTCAGCTTGTCCCGAGATGATGAGCTGGACATGTCTGGCGAGTTCTTGGGCCAGAACGATTACATCAACTACACGGTGCTCATGCCGCCCACACCAGACAACCAGCCGATGGCGGAGTCGACGGCGCCGAACACGCCCTCGGACTCCAAACGAGATGCTTCGAGGGGGTACAAGTCGACCCGGTTCGGCTCCGACACGCAGCGTCCGGGCGATGGGGGCAGCGGCGGGAACGGTGGGGCGAAGATGGACCGTAGGCTGTCCTTGATGAAGTCGAACAACAAGTCGATGCTCTTGAGGAGTCAGACCGGGGACTTCGACCACACGCGATGGCTGTTCGAAAGCAAAGGGAGGTATGGAATTGGGAATGCATTTTGGCAAGAGGACCAGGAGGATGCTTATGATGGTGGGATGAGCATGGAGGACTTCATGGACAAACCTTGGAAGCCTCTCACTAGGAAGATCAAGGTTCCACCTGGTGTTCTTAGCCCTTACAGGTTCATATGCTTATTCAAAAACTCTTTGACATAGAACTCAAATTCATGAAACATCATAGGTGTAACTCCAGAAATGTCCCTTTGCTAGTCCCAAAGAGATCTCTACAGAAGCTACTATTTCACATGCCGCTCATAGATTACCCAAAAAAAAAAAAATGCAGCTCATAAAGCTTGTTCATTTGACATATGAACCAGCCAAAACAAGCACATTGGACCGAGCAGATTATTGCAGCAAAACTATGAACTCAAAGTTGTTAAATGCTTGACATTGAAGCCATATGTAATGTAGAACTATAATCACTACCTAAACTGATTTTTTTTAATCTGATCACGAAGAATTTACTGGCAAGCAATATAATTTGTTCCATTCTATGTGTTGGAAACAGGCTACTGATAGTGCTGCGGATGGTGGCATTATTTCTGTTCCTTTACTGGAGAGTCGCGAACCCGAATCAAGACGCGATGTGGCTATGGGGCATGTCCATCGTTTGCGAGCTTTGGTTCGCCTTCTCGTGGCTGTTGGACATATTGCCAAAGTTCAATCCCATAAACCGGGCTACCGATCTCGCGGCCCTCACCGATAAGTTTGAGAGGCCTTCCGCGTCCAATCCCCATGGCCGGTCGGACTTGCCCGGGGTCGACGTGATGGTGTCAACAGCTGACCCAGAAAAAGAGCCGCCTCTTGTCACTGCCAACACAATCCTCTCAATTCTCGCAGTTGATTACCCCATCGAGAAGCTTTCATGCTACATTTCGGACGACGGCGGGGCGATTCTCACCTTCGAGGCAATGGCTGAAGCCATCAACTTCGCTCAGGTACTTCTCCACTTAGATAAACTATCTCGACAGTGCACAAACCCATTCAATGAAGTAAGACTAAGTTACAGAACATTGTGTCCTCCATTTTTTTCCCAATGCAACAGGTATGGGTGCCCTTCTGCAGAAAGCACAACATCGAGCCTAGAAATCCGGAAAGTTACTTTAGTTTGAAATCCGACCCCACGAAGAACAAGAAGCGGGCCGATTTCGTAAAAGACCGACGTTGGATCAAGAGGGAGTATGATGAATTTAAGGTCAGAATCAATGGCCTTCCCGAGGTGATACGAAGACGCTGCGATTCGTACAATGCAAGAGAAGAAATGAAAGAGAAGCAGCTCGCTCGGGAAAAGAATGGAGGAGTCCTGCCGCAGGAACCGATCAAGGTCACAAAGGCCACGTGGATGGCCGATGGAACTCATTGGCCAGGGACATGGTTCAATCCGAGCGCCGATCACAGTAAAGGAGACCATGCTGGAATATTGCAGGTAACGATTTCATCATCAAATCATTGAGCATTCCAATTCGGTACTAAACGCAATTCCCATTTCTCTTACTGTCCACAATGCAGATAATGAGTAAGGTCCCGGACAACGACCCTATGATGGGCCATCCGGATGAGAAGAGATTGGATTTCTCAGGTATTGACATTCGGTTGCCGATGTTTGCATACGTGTCGAGGGAGAAAAGACCCGGGTACGACCACAACAAGAAGGCTGGAGCCATGAATGCCTTGGTTAGAGCATCGGCGATAATATCCAACGGACCCTTCATACTCAATTTGGATTGTGACCACTATATTTACAACTCGAAAGCTATAAAGGAGGGCATGTGTTTCATGATGGACCGTGGCGGAGATCGGATTTGCTACATTCAGTTTCCGCAGAGATTCGAAGGGATCGATCCATCGGATCGATATGCCAATCACAACACCGTCTTCTTTGATGGTAATGTCTGTCTTGTGGGGTTAACAGAATCACTTGATCCAGTGACAAACCAAAATATGAGCATTGCTGCAGACCTTACATGATCTTTCATTTTGACTGTGACAGGTAATATGCGAGCACTCGATGGTCTCCAAGGGCCGGTATATGTGGGAACCGGTTGTATGTTCCGGCGATTCGCACTTTATGGGTTTCCACCGCCAAGAGCAAACGAGTATGACGGTCTCTTTGGACAGGTCAAGACTCCGGCTCAGAATGTTCAGATGCAAAGTGAGGATGAGGACTCGGACACGCAACCCCTGACGTCACACCCTGACTTAGGTTTACCAAAGAAATTTGGAAATTCGTCCATTCTCACCGAATCGATCCCCATTGCGGAGTTTCAGGGGCGACCGCTCGCTGATCATATCTCAATAAAGAACGGCAGGCCTCCTGGAGCCCTTCTTCTTCCTCGCCCACCATTGGACGCGCCTACAGTTGCTGAGGCAGTGGCTGTCATCTCCTGCTGGTAGTTGCTTTCAATATTGGTTCAGAGTCATTTCAATAATGTGATAAGCTTTCCAATAATTTGAGAATAGGCAATAATTGTATCAAAGTCAAGATACAATTCCAATTGACTTTTAAAGAAACTGTTGCTGTCATCTACTTCTTGTATTAAACTACTACTCTTTTTGCTTTAACAGGTATGAAGACAAGACTGAATGGGGAGAGAGGATAGGATGGATTTACGGGTCAGTGACGGAAGATGTGGTCACTGGATATCGTATGCACAACCGCGGGTGGCGGTCCGTGTATTGCATCACAAAGCGCGACGCATTTCGTGGCTCTGCACCAATCAACCTCACCGACCGCCTCCACCAGGTGCTCCGATGGGCCACAGGGTCCGTAGAGATCTTCTTCTCTCGAAACAATGCTTTGCTCGGGAGCCGGCGCCTCAAATTCCTGCAACGCATCGCGTACCTAAACGTCGGCATATACCCATTCACCTCGATCTTCCTCTCGGTCTATTGCTTCCTCCCCGCGCTTTCCCTCTTCTCGGGCCAATTCATAGTCCAAAGCCTCAATATCGCATTCCTCACATACCTGCTCATCATCACAGTCTCGCTCTGCCTAATCTCCCTCCTCGAAGTGAAGTGGTCTGGGGTGGGCCTCGAGGAATGGTGGCGGAATGAGCAGTTCTGGGTCATAGGCGGATCGAGTGCCCACCTAGCCGCCGTCCTCCAGGGCCTGCTCAAGGTGGTAGCCGGCATCGAGATCTCCTTCACATTGACAAGCAAATCCACCGCCGAGGACGAGGACGACATCTACGCTGACCTCTACGTCGTCAAGTGGACAAGCCTCTTCATCATGCCCCTGACCATCATGGTGGTCAACATCGTGGCGGTCGTGATCGGGTTCTCGAGGACGATCTACAGCGAGATCCCACAGTGGAGCAAGCTCCTAGGAGGGCTGTTCTTCAGCTTCTGGGTGTTGTCTCACATGTATCCATTCGCCAAGGGGCTGATGGGCAGGAGAGGGCGAGTCCCAACCATTGTCTATGTCTGGTCAGGCCTGGTCTCAATCACAGTCTCTCTGCTCTGGATCTCAATCAACCCTCCTGAAGGTTCATCTGCAGCTTCTGGTGGTAACGTACAAATCTAGTCACGACAGAAAGAAAAATAGGACTTGAAGCTCAAGTTACTCGTACCATCACCGGAAAGAACGAGCATTTCTCTCGGATGGCGTCCTCGGTGATCGCTTGGAAGAGCCTGAATCGCGACCGAGGCGAATCAGATGTGCGAGAGGATCGGCATGATTCATTGTTTAGCAAAAATGTAGCGTTCAACTTTTGTCTCTTTGGTGTGTAAATGAAGTAGTCCAAGTACATAAACAAAGTATATGATGAGGTATATATCATCTGGTCTATGTGGAGACGCTGAACAGAGCCCGGAATTCTATTCACATTCTCAAAGTTTTGGCCTTTGTTACACAGTTACAAATTGAAATTACCCCCCCTTTTGTTTCGAAAATTTCTTCCATATGCCGCCTGATTGTAATTTTCCCTTTATAGTAATTGCAAATTTAGCAGAAACCAATTAAAATTACAACTACAAAAGAAGATGGAGGAAGGTAACTTAATATACGAATAACCTCGATATAATTTCTTCTAATTAAGTCGAAAAATTATGATACATATGAATTCCCCTCTCTCTCATACTGTCCTTCCATGATTCTTTCAGATTGATTTACTAATAACCTCATTGTCATTTCCTACGATTATGACCAGTAAGAATATTATATATATATTGGCAATTCTCTTTTCCATAATGGAGGGGTGAGATGGGCTCGGACGTGTAGTAGAGTAAGGATATAATTATTATGAGGGCAAGATTGCAACTATTTTCAAAAGATGGGAGCAAATTGTCATTCTCTTAAATTTGTTGGGCATTTTTTTGCCTCTCTTAAGTGAGCATCGCGTAGTCACGTGAGAGCACGTGACCGACTTTCCGGTGAGAATTTAGCCAGAGTCAACATCAAGGGATGTATCGAAAGCGATTTGAAAACATGAGTTCGCGGTTTTCTACTAAAATTGAGATATTGAAGGACAAGTCGCAATGACCCTAAAACTTTAAGTGTCGAAATTGATCGAGAAAATAAGAAGTAATTCCGAAAATATAACCAGTCATTCAAGGAGCTGAAATAGATAAACCAGTTCAACAAATCCCATTTTGCTAAACGGATAATACAAGTCCTTAAGTTCTTAATATATTCTATTTTGCACCAATGGAGAACCAAATGTTTCTCAGACCAAGCCCACGTTGTTGACAAAGAAAGAGAACTTACTAGACGTGTTGCCGTTTTAGGCTCCTCAGCCAATCTCCCCGGTCCCTCTCCCTAGAATGCATCAGCTACACTGAACTAAAGCAGAGACCAGACCCATGTCGTATAAAAAAATGGATATTGAAACAAATAGTCCTCGAACTTTAATTTAATGTGCAATTTGATTCATGAACTTTAACTCAATGTGCGATGTAGTCTCTGAACTTTTCATTTATTCAATGTGATTCCTAGACTTTTGATACATATTCAATGTAGTTCCTGAACTATTGTCATTTCATCAATTCAAGATCAAAGATAATATTGAACATTTACATATAGTCCAAGGACTAAATTGAACATGTATCATAAATTCAAATACCACAATGAACAAATTAAAAGTCCAGGGATTATATTGCACATTGAGCTAAAATTTAAGGACTATATTGAACAAATTAAAAGTTTTTAGACTACATTGCACATTGAGCCAAAGTTTATAGACCATTTGTGTCATTTTTCCTGAAAAGAAAGAGAAGTTACCAAACGTTGTCGTCATTTCAGGCTCTTCACGTAATCTCCTCGGTTCGAGCGCTTTTGAGCTAGCACGAATGCTTGAAAGCCAGCCTCGACTCTTTGGATAAAGTTCAAGCACGAATCGACTTCAATTAATTAGTTATGGTCGCACACCGATGCCTTGCCAATCACCGTCGTGCCTTCATCCTCGAGCGAGTTTGTGTGTCCAAGGTACGCAAGTAGTGTTAAAGTGGAGCAGCCTCCGGTGCTATAGTATACACAACAATCTTTGTAACTTAAGGTGTGTTTGATAATTATCCAGAATTTTTTATTCTATTCCAAAAGTAATTCTGGAGCAGAAATGCGTTTTGTAAAGAATTACTTCTTGAGCAATTTTTTACTTCTGAAGGAGAATTGTTTTTGGTAAAAAAAAATGATTCTTTAGAGCCAGAAATGATTCTCCATAAGTGATTCTTTTCTATTTTCACTTTTTTCACTTTTTCACTTCTCATTTTCCTTCTTCTTTCCTTCTCACACTCATCGGCCGCCGCTGGTCGCCGGTAGCCACCGCTGTCACCGGTTGCCACCGTCGTTTAGTAACTTGACAGAAGCATAAGTAAAATGAGGGCGCGTTTAATAACATTCCAAAAATTTGTCTCTCATTTTCTTCTATAATTTGAATTCTGGAAGAGAATGAAAAACAAACGCACCCTTAGTTCTGAGCAAGTGAAGTTTCTTCAGGAGTGTGTATCTATTCAGTCATTTGGATAAGGCAAGTCCGCCGTTAGAGCCAATCCTATGTAGGAGCACTGGAAACCTTCCAACGAGGACGAACATGTCGTAGAAATGGCCTCCGCCTTGCCATGGCCCATTTTGTGGTTTCCGACGGGATACACGCACAACGCAAACAAAAACTTTCGAAAAAAACCGGCATTGAGTGTTCCGAACCTAGGAGGATTTCGCCCGCCACGATTGGCACTGGCGTCGACGCTTTTGTCCGTGGAAAGGCTAGACGTTAGGCTACGCAAATATTATCGAGAATTGCTTTTCGACATGATTATTAACTCTTAAAAGAAAGAACGTCCTCGTTCTGTTCCGTCATGAAGTATGTCCGGAGCTGGACATGATCTCATTGGTTGCAGAAAGTGTCGAGCGCTTCATCATCTTTGATGCGGAGAAACCTCACCATGAGAAAATAGAAGAGGACATTGCAGTGGATCCCAGCGACCACAGCAGCGTCCGACACGGCGGCGGCGGCGCCGGACAACTATGCTTCTTTCGCCGGTCGGGGTAATCACTTTCCTTCCAAATCGCAGCAACTTGTGCTGCAGCGAGAGTGCTGTGAGCTGTCTCTGATCAAGTTTTGCATCACTTCTTTCTCCAACTACATATCCAAAACCAACGACTTGATTGGATTGAGGTGGATCCTGCCGCAACTTTAAATCTTTGTAAGCGAAAATCAGATCTACTAATGTTTTAATGGGTTCTTTTTTCATGGACAAAGTGCCCATCGATTTTCATACATTACTATCGTAGTATAAAAATACCGTTAGACGCTTCGGATTGAGATAAGCATAATGGAAGCTTAGAAATTTATTTCGAAAGCGCAATTAAATTCTAAAATTTTTAATTTATGCACTTGAGTCCTAATAACTTGTCCAATTCACATGCCTCCCTCTCCCAAAAAGAAAAAAGGACAAGGTCTCGTTAGTAAGGGAATTTTTTTATTTTTTAAAGTATTAATCGCGCATATATTACGTCATTTCGTTAGTTAGTTACTTTTAAATTAAATCGAAAATATTTGTAATCAGGTTGGAATGCTTTGTTCGTGGCATAGAAACACACGTCGTTTTTAGAGACAGTAGTTCCCCCCAAACGAGTTGTCGTTTCGGCTTGCATACCCGATCGCCCCGGCCCTCTCTCTAGAATACGTCAGCAGCTCTCTCTCTCTCTCTCTCTCTCTAGATCGACCGAACCAGAGAGGCGAAACCCTACAAAAATCAACCCGACCATCAGTCTCTCCATAGAGAGACCTCCCTCGCACCCTCGACCATGGCCATCAAGCAATTGCTAGCCCTCGCCGGACGGTCCCGCGGCTCCCGCGCGGCCTCGTCCCTCTCCCGGACCACCGTCCGATCCGCATCGACCTCCCCCGCCGTCGCCTCGTCTGCTCCCGCCCCTGCCCCGCCGCCTCCCGACGCCATGGTCTACGACCGCCTCGCCGAAGCCGTGAAGTCGAAGCTGAAGCAGCTGGAGAACCCGGATCCGAGGTTCCTCCGGTACGCCTCGCCCCACCCGCCCGTCGCTGACCACACCCGCATCCTCGCCGCCCCCCAGACGCGCGTCACCACGCTCCCCAACGGCCTCCGCATCGCCACCGAGTCGAACCTCGCCGCCCGCACCGCCACCGTCGGGGTGTGGATCGACGCCGGCTCGCGCTTCGAGACCGATGACACCAACGGGACTGCCCATTTCCTCGAGCACATGATTTTCAAGGGTATTGAATCGATTGGCATTTCTTTGTTTTCGTCGTTTTTGATGATTGAAATTTGCTCAAGGTCAGAGCCTTCTCTTTACGTTCCTTTTCGGCTTTGTCTGTTGTAGGGACTGAGAAGAGAACGGCAAGACAATTGGAGGAAGAGATAGAGAACATGGGAGGACACTTGAATGCCTACACTTCTAGAGAGCAGACCACTTACTATGCCAAGGTGATGGATAAGGATGTCAACAATGCCCTCGACATTTTGGCCGACATCCTGCAGAACTCCAAGTTTGATGAGAACCGAATTAACCGGGAGCGCGATGTGATCTTACGTGAGATGGAAGAGGTAATTCTTTGATATGCGGTGTTCTGTGAATTTGTTTGTTATATTCATCGGAGAATTAGTTCGCGTTTCTAGTTCAGTGTTAGTTGTTGCATCTACCATGATTGTATTGAGCTACTCTTTTTTTTTTTTTTCATTGTAATGTTGGGAATCAGTCTGCCTAGGTGGCATTAGTGTCCATTTAATCTTTTATCAGATATTTCTGCTGTCTAAATCTGAAATAAGGGTGTGTTTGTTTCGTGGAAAATGAATGATTTGGAAAATATTTTCCTAAAAATGATTGCTTGTATCGCTTACAAAAATGAATAAAGGAAAAATATTTCATCGTCCACGAAATTGTTTAGACGTAACTTGTTGCGTATTGCAAGCTCGTTTTCATTTGTTTATTGGTTGCCTCATTAGCCTTGAGTATTCTAATGCTGATAGCCTCCCACACAATGATGCTTTCTTTGCAGTAAGTTTGTCTCTTTAAATGCTGTAGGTTGAAGGCCAAACAGAGGAGGTGATATTTGATCATTTGCATGCAACAGCATTCCAGTACTCTCCTCTGGGAAGGACTATTCTTGGACCTGCTCAAAATATCAAGACAATTACAAAGGAACATCTTCAGAACTACATAAAAACACACTACACAGCTCCTAGAATGGTAATATACGAGATGCAACCTTTCATTTTGCCTGTCTTTTACCACCCTGCTTCTCTTTTTCACAACCAAGAAAAGATCAAATGACAAGAAAAGAAGAGAATTAGGACATGAGAATGAGAATATGATGTGTGCCTTCTTCACTAGATTGACTAGATACTCTTGATGTCTCCGGTAGGTAGCGATGGGTACTAGCTGCCACAAGCATTTCTTTTTAATAACTCCATATTTGTTTTTTTGTGGTTTAGGTTATCGCTGCATCTGGAGCCGTGAAGCACGAAGATGTTGTTGAGCAAGTCAAGAAATTGTTTACAAAGTTATCTGCAGATCCAACCACTGCTTCCCAGTTAGCCGCAAAAGAGCCTGCAATTTTTACTGGTTCAGAGGTGGGAGATTTGATTTTTGTGTAGAGCCCCTTAACGTGATATGATTTTGTATCATTTGTTTCCCATCATATATTCATTTTTGAAGTAATGCAATAACAGGTTAGGATAATCGACGACGATATTCCTCTGGCACAATTTGCAGTCGCTTTCAGTGGAGCATCTTGGACGGATCCAGATTCCATCGCTCTGATGGTGATGCAGGCGATGCTAGGGTCATGGAACAAAAACGCCGGAGGTGGAAAGCACATGGGGTGGGCAATCTATGTTAACCCAATACTTGTATATCAAGAATTAGTTTTACTTGTTTTCAAGCACTTGCATGGTGCAGTAGTATCATTTAATATATGTTACAAACTTTTTGACAGTTCTGAGTTGGCACAAAGAGTTGCAATTAACGAGATAGCAGAATCTATGATGGCATTCAATACCAACTATAAGGACACTGGTCTCTTTGGTGTGTATGCTGTTGCCAAGGTGAGCTAAACATACATATTTGAAAATAGGGTATGACTTTGTGTTATATGGGTAGTGGAAGAGTCTCTCTTCAGTGATGAGAATAAAGCAGTAAATTTGAATCTCATTTTCATGCATGGGAGGATGAAATTTAAAAGAAGCTCGGACACTTGAAAAATTGTATGGCTGATCTTTATCTAGTTTCCTCTGTTCATGATGTGACCACACTCTGTTGCCCTCGCTCTCTTATTGTGATCTTTCATCTTTCATAGTCATAGCATAAGGAGTGGGTTAAAGACAGCTAGGGTCTGAAAGTTTTGCATGGAGGTGAAGGAAACTAAAATGAGCTGAGGGTAGTTACTGAGTGGAATAGTCCCGGTCTTTTGCTTTTTAAAAACAATGAAATATCTCAAAGGCAGAGAATGAGATTATATTGGAGATCTTTCAGATGATAAAAAAATGGAACGAGGCCTTTGATTATACTAGAAAATCCATCCTATGATTTTAGTTTTCCAACCTAAGACAACCATGGTCTTTGAGCTTTTATCACATATGTTGTGCCAAAGTTGAACTTTTTATAATGAATTTTGAGTTGAATGTTAATTTTCTGTTTCAGCCGGATTGCTTGGATGATTTGGCTTATGCAATAATGTATGAGACAACCAAGTTGGCTCATCGTGTTTCTGAAACTGATGTTATCCGAGCTAGAAATCAGGTATTCTTTCACCAGTTACAACTCATTGCATTTATAGTTTCTACATGTCTCAGTAGCTCAGCGAGGGCGAGGCTCGACCTCGTCAGATTGTAACCGTTTATTATGGTGGAAAGGGTTCTGATTTGAAGGTTATCTTGGGTGAGATAGTGTCTTCTACATGGATGAGAATATTCCTTAGTTTCATCTTATTGCTCCTATTCTCATATTATGCATAAGTTCGATCTGACCTCCTTTCAATTCATCCCATGGACCATAGCCTGCTCTTACTGCTGTCCTAATAGATTTCAAAATTCGTGGCGACATTGAATTGTTCTTTTTCCAGAAAAGATTTGAAATTTAACCCAAAGAAGGCCCATTTATTCTAAATTTTAGACTGTAGGCTAATTTCCTTTGCCTTTTGAGCATAACGTCTGGGGTGTGCTCTTTGGGCATTGTATACAGATGCTTATTTTGCATGAATATAAGAATGATAGGGATCTATTGATTTTTCTTTTGCTAAATGAGGGATATGTTTTCCAGAGAAATATGTTTTCATCCAAGAAATTGTTTGACCATTTTAATGTTGATTCTGTTTTCGAGTGGAGACCCCTATATTTTCCGTTTCCGTTCAATGGAATTCTGTACAGACTAAATATTGTTTGATTTTTTGAAGCCCACCGCTTATGGATCTCTAAATATGGGTTTGTCTAATGTTATGCGATGCAAATTATGTTGGCAAAACGAAAATTACAGTGATTATTTCTTAATCTAATGGCCCTACACTTATTCATGTCCTCTGCTGCAGTTGAAATCTTCTCTGCTGCTTCACATTGATGGAACCAGTCCTGTGGCTGAAGATATTGGACGCCAGGTAAGGATTTCTTGTAACGAGTGAATTAGCACTGTACATATGCTTTAGTTGTTTCAAAATGTTGTGGCTGTAGAAATGAGGAAAATTAAATTTTTATTGTCATTTTATCCATCCAAAAGAAGATATGTTGTACCAAATTACCTGCACATGCTTTCGTTTTTAGAGCATATAGAAAAGGTTAGGTTTGCGATTTAGATATTAGACATGTCTTCGTACGGGTCTTCGCCTCAAAATGTCTCAGTATACTTAATTAGAGCATTTAATGAACAGTTACCTGGGCACATATCATCACCCTATTTTATTGTGTCAAATGAGTTGGGGCCAACTCTTGCATGAAATTAGGGTAGCATGTAAACAAATTAAAGAGAGAATGGTAACCAAAGCAGGAATACAGGCCTTTTCTGTCAACCCTTCGAAAATGAATCAACTTATCAACAAATGTTGATGTATGGTTTCTTTACATATTATAAATGAAGTTAATTCATAGCATAGACTTCAGAACTATCTCAGTTATTTTTTTAGCAATGATGCTGGATGACTGGAAGTGCGGGCTTTTTCTCCAGTTTCATTTGATTTTTGTAAATAAAATAGAGATAAAATGAAGAGTGATGTCTGCTAAAGATGATTGCTCGGAAGGAATAGAAGCTCTGTAAGAGGTGCTGTGATCAAGTTTTGGTTAATGTACCAATTATAGTGCATTCTGATTTTGGATGTTGAGTGCACCCTATTGCAGTTCTCTACATATTTCTGTGGAATAAAATAAATAGTGTGCTTTCTTCTCTATTCTTGGATTGGTTAAATTAGTCTTCCGTTGATTTATGCCTGCAATACATGATGTGTTACTCTTTGGGATGAGAATGGTGTATGTTTTGAGGTAGACTGTCAAAAGATGATATCGTAACCATTATCTGGGCACCTTATGCATCTAAGCTCCATAGCTGACCATGTATGATGTGTTGCACTAAAATTTATGGTGCAGTCCTCTGATGATTCATATTATTTATCATCTGTTCTTGCAGCTTCTAACTTATGGCCGGAGAATTCCTTTTGCTGAATTGTTCGCCAGAATTGATGCTGTTGATGCCAGCACCGTCAAACGTGTAGCAAATAGATTCATCTATGATAGGGTGAGAACGAGAATGATACCTGATCTCCTTGTTGCTTTTAAGGCTTGATTTGGCATGCTTATGTTGTCTTTTTCCTTCTCTGCTTTATATAGGATATTGCTATTGCTGCAATGGGCCCAATCCAAGAGTTGCCTGATTACAACCGGTTCAGGCGCTGGACCTACTGGAACCGATACTAGTCTCACTTTTTTTTTTCATCATTACCTTATCTGGCAATTTGCTTCAATATTTTCTCGCAACTCACCAATTTTCAGTGGCAAGCCTCGAGGGCTCGTACTTCTCTATTTATCGCTCAATTTCTTTTGGTCTTTGTACAATTCTCATAATAATTATGTTGTATCCAGTGACAGACTCGCCCACTATTCTTGAGGTGCTCTCTGCTAGTATTTGATCCTCATTGATGTTAAGTTGCTTCAAATAATTTTGCCTTCTCCTTGTCCTTCAGGTACCCGGCTGTTGGGTCCTGTTTAAGGGTATAGTGATCTCTGTTTCATGTGTAATTTTTGCCAGTGCCAAGCACAATGTAAGGCGTCTGCACTTTATGCTTTGGTTGGTGTGGGATCATGTGTTTTGTACATTGAGCTCGTCTTCTTGGCGGGTACGATTAATGAAGAAATGGCAATTCTGGTGGGATGCTCTGCATCATCCGTAGTTGGTAGTCCTTGGTTTTTCTTTTCGCAAGTGAGTATACTTGTCTTCATTGTGCCTTAAAGAGAAAGTTGATATGCATTAACCTTCAGGATTCGTGGATTTAAAAGGGGAAATGTCTATTGCAGTAGCAAGAATGTAAATGTTCAATAAGGTCGATTCGACCTCGTTCGTGCTGTTATGCCGAACAATGAGTCATACATGGCTTGATTCGCGGTCGATATACCCTGGCACATGTGTGGCCAGCTAACGTGGGACAAATGATAAACGAGGAAAAGCCAAAGAGAAAAGCCAAAGGGATGGGGACATACTATGCTTTTTAAAGGACCAAAAAACATCCCATAACTTCAGGGCAAGAACGCAAAAAGGGAGACCCCACAAGCATAACTGGTCCGTGCCCATCCCAAAGTCACAAAGATCGAAGGAGACGGTGCACTTTACATACTAGATATCAATTGGGTATGCAAATGGTCAGCCACCCATGAAATTGTGCTTGGTCCCAGCAGAGAGGCACGTACTTCGTGACGGTAAGAGGATCAAGAGGGCCAAATTCCATAAAAAAAACCCCAAACTTTAGGTTCAGTCCCAAAAATACCCCGAACTTTTTTTTATCTCAGAAAAAACCTCAAACTTTAGGTCAAGTCCCAAATCTGCCCCAAACTTTTCTTTTGTCTCAGAAAAAACCCTAAACTTTAAGTCCAGTCCCAAATCTACCCCGGATTTTGTTTCGTCCAAAAAAAAAAATCACAAAATTTCAACAATTCTCAAATCTACGCCCATGATCCAACCCCAACTTGACACGACACTTCCACGTCGATAAAATCCACATCAATAAAGTAACATGTTTTTTTTTACAAAGAAAAGTTTGAAGAAATTTTGGACTGAACCTAAAGTTTGGAGTTCTTTTTGGACCAATTTTTTTTTTATTTGTTATCGTCTCTAACTTTCGTATCCTAGAACGGTTTTGGTTTGGATACGAAANNTTTTTCGAGACAAAAAAAAGTTCGGGGTATTTTTGGGACTTGACCTAAAGTTGGAGGTTTTTTAGGGAATTCGGCCGATCAAGAGTGGGCCAATTTCATGATTTATCTCCTATTTTTAATCTTCACATGCTAGGATGCACATGAGCATATTGTGCTTGTTTGTATGTGTCTTCTTCAAAGGGCTTCAAATGTGTATTTTAGAGCCAAATATGAAGGCGTGATACGTTTTGGAAGTGAGATGGGATACGAGGGCGCTTGAGTGTCGACAGTATCCCACATAACTTTTCCCTTGCGTTTCCCAAAGGACAGTGATGACCAAGCCATGCGCTTCCGACACTAATATTTACTTCGAAATGACATATTTTGTTATGTCTCAGGAAAAAAAGAAAAAGTCCGTGCAAACTATATCCCCCATTAGATGAGCACCCCATGAACTATTCTTCCCTTAATTCCCCAATATGTCATTCAAGAACCTTAGTCCCACACCCCTTCCTCACCTCTCTCTCCTCTCGGAGCATGCCGCCGTGACCTATCTTCGCCGCTGTCATCGTCTGTCAGTACCAATATGGCCGGCTTCAACCTCATCGAAACATCACGATTATCTCATCGTATGTTATTCAACGTAACGACATGGAAAATTACATTCCGACAAGTACTGTACAGTCAACACTTTGCCAAACGAGCGTGTCTAGATAGATTTCGCGTTCTACTTAATCCAAATCTTGCGGTAGATGCAATTTGTCAATTTTTCCAAGTTTGGAACACCTGAAATTTTAATATCGACACGTGGATTCACATATGATGTCTCATTATTGTATGAAATTTGGATAACATTGTGAGTTTTTGACGGGGAGACTGGATTGTATTTCGCTTTCACCAGAGCTCAAACTAACACCCCTTAGTCCGGAAAATGTTCTTCTGATAATATTCCAGATATTGTTCTTGTTTTGCTGTACATTCGTATATATTGTGGGGCTGGGGGGCCCAATTAAATGTTGCCAAGGGAGGATCACGTGCATCCCAGTACCCCAAATATATATAAAAATGGGGGAATTGAGGGAGCATCAGCAAGGGACAAATTGAAACCGGAAGTGGGGGCCATCTTAATTATTTATTTATATTTATATATAAATTCTCGAGAGATTTCTCAAAGTTATTTATTCGAGCGCGCTCGAATTTTTTTTTCTTTTTTTCATTTTTTTTT
>BCNH02000008.1:2334387-2351728 GCA_001662345.2 Metrosideros polymorpha var. glaberrima | reverse complement strand
CTCTTTTCTTTCTCCCCTTGCATGCGCGCGCGCATGCTTGTGCATTGTCGGTGTGGGTGTACCGCCCCGGTGCGTGTGTGGGTGCATGTTTTTGTGTCTCTCTTGGCATACGCAAGACTGGGCATGTGTATGTGAGGAAAATAGGTTTGTACATTTGCTCATAAGGTAGTGGAGGACTGATTTGGGGTTGTACCTACTTACAGCAAATTTTCTGTCTTCCCTTGGTAGTTTATGAGGCAATTTTCATTCCTTTGCTAAACCTGAATGCAAAATCATTCCAGTAAAGTGTCTTTCTTGATAGGCACTAATCTTTCTTGCAGCTCTGGGATTTGAATGACATATTGGTAGGGTCTGAAGATGCTCCATCAAATCAAGCAGCCATAGATGACAGTGATAGCGATGAGATGGACATGGATGCAAATCCTCCCTCTTCTAACAAAGGTACATTCTGCTTGGACATTTTTATGCTTGTGGCACCGGTTGCATACTGCATATTGATACGGTCTTTACTAGATTGAGCGTTCCTTCATCATATCTAGTAATTCGTGCTGAAAAAGTTTATATTCTTGATGATAATTACCTGAATGACCCGTATGAATTGGTGCTCAGAACTTGATATCGAATACTTTTCTTGGGTTTGATATCTAACGGAGGAATTTGCAACCTGTTGCAGGGAACAAGACGAAACATTCTGGCAAAGGAAATGATGTTGGCAATCCCAACAACTTTTTCGCCGACTTGTAGGTGATTGATGGCTTAAATCTTCATACGTACATGACAAGTTGATGTTCATACAAAAATATCAAGGCTCGACTCTATACAGCACATTTTGCGAGCAATTCGTACATGTTGCTTTCATTGACAGTGTGTTCTCAGGGGGAAAATTTGACAGGACTCCATGACCAAGGGCTTCTTATTGTTTATCCAACATTCTCAAGGATGTAATGTCCCATCTTAAACTTGAACAATTTTATGTATTTTGAGTTTTCTCAGGGCAACTATATAGAAACTAGAAATCCAAATTGCGGAACGCCTATTCCTCCTTCTGTTGGCATTAATGACTGAAAATAAAAATGAAAGGTAGATGCTTGAAATAGGTAAGAACAAAGATTGTTCCTCCTACATTTCGCCTCAATCTGATTTGCTTGTTCCTCACATGAACTTACATGAGCATTTAACCATTTGTCCGATGTCACGTCAACTGAAGAATTTGATTGCACAAATCGAGAAAGAAGATTCGCATTAAAGGATCAAATTGCATCAGCGGCAGTGCTCAGAGGACTAAAATTGTACTTCATCCTTTCTCTATGAAATGTACTTAAGCCTTTCTTCATCAGGGTCATTATTACAATTTTTTATGTATTGTATCTCCCTTATCCTTTTCAACATTTGAAATCGTTGGGACTTCTCCATAGATATCTTCTAAAGTTTCGCCATGTACGCAAGTACACAAATTTGGCGCGAAGTCATAACAAATCGAGATTTACTATTTCTCTAATTCACTTACCAAAAAAAATTAATCACTATTTCTCCATCAAAAAACAAATGATTTGAAAAATATTTTCCTAAAAATGATCGCTTATTTCTCTTGAAATAACTACTCAATGAAATATGTTATTCTTACCGATAACAATTTATGTATAAACATTTTTATGGAATATCTTTCATTCATTTATTTTTGTTCATTTTTGTAAGGGATGCAATCAATCATTTTTAGGAGAACCTTTTATAAATAATTCATTTTTCGCAAAATAAATGCACCTATATGCAATTACTAACTGAAAACCGATGAACCCATTGCAAATTTTACTATCCAGAAAAGTTGAGTAGTCAGTCACCTAAGCTATTATGTAACAAGTAGGCCCTGGTCACCAGTACAATTCGGAATATAATAATTACTATTTACACTTGCATTTACACCATATGGAATGAAAACAATTGCGTAATTTCTTCCACAAAAGTTACTTATGCATAAATCCGTCTGGCTTGACTTTCACCTTTTAATTTTTGCTTAATCAAAATTTTACGATTTGCTAATTGTCTTCTTTTAAATCCAAAACACTGATACTTTCACAAAATACAAATGTTAACACATAAATTCACATATTTTTTTCATCCTTCTTATTAAATTTGAATAATATTTTAAATTGTGGCGGAAAAGCAAAAAAAGGTACTTTTTAATATTACTTTTACTTTTTGTCAAAAAATATTAATTTTACTTTATAGCTGAAACAAGCATGCTCTCTTTACGAGACATTTACCAAGAGGTACGAAAGTTACTATTAAAGTCACCGTCTTATTTTGTTAAAAGTTTTGAAAAGGTCTCAGGCAAATGCTGCTAAGCAAATGTGGATAACATCAAATGCCAATGCATCACATAGATATATACTAATTAAATATGTGCATCTAATAGCTCTAATGAACTACAAACGTGCAATAGGTGTATGGTAGACCCTGCTACAACTATCGTTTTTGCTCGTTAGTCCCCAATACAGCAGCATAAGACACCAAACTAGTACATTGAGAAGTCTCTCTAATAGCAAGTCTAGAAGACAAACACTTGCAAAATTGAGTGATCCAAATCATACCCATGACTGGCTTTATAACAGTGAGTGGAAAGAATAACTCAAGCCCATCAGAGGAATAGGTCTCCACTACGAAGTCCAGCGGTGTCCAGAAGATAACAAGCTCTTCCTTCTGTTCTCTCCCATGTTTAGCCAGCACGTCCTCGCACATATTCACCTTGCGGCACAAGCTCATCTCCGGAATAAGCATCCGCAAGGACCTGCAATGAGCCAAAATACTGTATGTGAAAGTGTTTGATAAGTCACCATTGTCAGAAGCCTGTACAACAGCTTGTGCATCAACCTTGACAAGCAAGGTTTGTTGCACCAATATGTGCAGCTAGGCCATCTCTCAGCGCCCACACCAACATTCCTGGAAAAACAAACAATCCAGTGAAATCAGAGGAAACCTGACCACAAATTGATGAAATCGAAGGGAGGTGATGTGAGGGAGATGAAGAGAAAGAGATTTCAACAGTGGTGCATGCGAGTTGAGAGAACCTATGTGAGTTTGTGTGTGTGTGGGTGTGGTCACGCACGTTCTCGTTTGCTGCTTTTCAACATCAATTGATGTGACATCAACATTTTGACAAGAAAAATAAATTATTGAATTACACAAAAAGTAGAGTTTGAGGACAATATTCACAGGATAAAGTAACTTAGTGATTAAATTAGACTTGACAGTGATGGTTATTAATTGCTTAAGATAAAAATGTTGCATACGCTGAACAGGCATAAAAGGTGCTCTACTGAAAGGATTATAAACAAAAATTACATATGCCAACCTTGGTCTATTTATTCTCCGAACTGCACACAATGACAAATGGAAAAGAACAATATAACATCAAAAGATCAATTTGCCATGTACTGTAGTTCAATGTTTGGCTCCCCTAATTCCTTCAAATTCTGCAAGTAAAAAGAACATGTCACCAAGCGGCAACTCATAAAATTAGTGATCTACATAGAACCTGTAATCCAGTGAGAAGTTGGATGACATAATAGCCTTTCGATCTACTCCCCAGAAATCAAGTTTACACATAATGGTCAGAAATCAAGACCACAATATTTACCTTTTTCTTTTTGTCTCTTTGGGATGACACTCCACTCCCACAAATGTGAACTCGTAGCTAGATGCATTCTCCATGCAGCATTATATTGTTCTTGCAGCATGCAACTTTCTGCAGAAATATGACATGTATTTAGTAGAAGTGCCAACGAATAGCCAAATCCGTGAGCGAAAAGATTGTCAACACTTAGCAAGAGTCAGGTAATGCTGCATACTATAGGCCGTCATATGTCTTCTAAATGACAGCTTAATCGGCAATTTGCTTCTGCAACTCGTGATTTCTTACGCAGCAAGCTCCATTTCAAAGAGAGGCCAACCCAACCAGATAGCATACCAATAGTATGTTGCATAAGATATCCTGTGGAAAGTTTGCCTTAATATGATGCTAACATTGTGCATGGACAAACTAAAGGGGGAACCCCCTATAGATATTTTTTGTAACTGCTTCTTCACTGACAGTTAAATCCTTTCTGGAACTCTGTCGTGGTATCCAAAATCCTGATGAAATATAATCGAATTCTTAGCTTGATACATGACAGACAGAATTTCTTATTAACTCAGAATTAAACCTCCGAAACAAAACTGGGAAGCAGAAATTTAAACCGATCCATTGGATCATGTTAAAAACAACACAAACCACTGTTTAGGCATTCCAATTGACAACGCAGAGAACTGATGATGCAACCTTAATGAAGATTAAAAAAGAAAAGAAGCAGCTCACAAGGAGAAATGAACAGAAACAGCAAAAAGTGCTCTTTTGCCAAAAAGAAAGGCTTACCAACCATGTCAAAAACAACACAAACCACTGTTTAGGCATTCCAATTGACAATGCAGAGAACTGATGATGCAACCATAATAAAGATTAAAAAAGAAAAGAAGCAGCTCACAATGAGAAATGAACAGAAACAGCAAAAAGTGCTCTTTTGCCAAAAGAAAGGCTTACCAAAAATCTAATGAGGATTTACACTTAGAAAGGGGGATTAGAAAAAAAACAGATGAAATATTGGTCAATGGTCATTGAGCACACTTTACTAGGGGTCAATGTATGACATGAATTTATCGTGTCATTATAAAACCAGAAACTTCACTTTTGGACATTCTTTATTAGTAAATTGAGAAAGCCATCATTTTTTCAAGGTCTGGAATTCTGTAAGCTCGTATAGAAATTTGCAGGAGTTGAAACCATCCTATTAAACAACTGTATAGAATGATAGAATAAAAGTGGCAATCCTCAAATCTTTAAGACAGATGATAACAATCCTCATAGCATTCTAACAATCACAGGCATAGAGTAACAAAATTCAAAAAACTCCAAAAACAATACAAGATAAACACACCTTGGATCAAGCTGATGCGCAATACACAGCCACCACACGTGGAAACAGTCACCGTCATGAATTATGCCTAAGAGAAATTGCAGTTGCATGTGGCAAGAATCCCAACTTCTCTAGCAAAAAAAATGGGAAGTTAGTTCCAGTTCCATAGCCACTTCTTATAGAGGTTAAAAGCCAGATTAAGCCGCCCCATTTTGCAGTATCCATTGACAAGGATCTTCAGGGGAACATGATCAGTTGGTATTCCAGATTTTTGTATCTTGTCAAAAAGCCTTTCTGCCTTGTTCAAGTGACCTCTCACACAGTAAGCCCTGATTAGTTCAGTATAGGTTACAATGTCCGGTTCACACCCCCTTCTCACCATTTCATCAAGTAACCGAAGTGCCAAACGCATCTGGCCTAAGTTACAAGCAGCACCTATCAACAAATTGTAAGTAACCACATCAGCAAAGAGCCCATTTGGATGCATCTCTTTCTTGAGCAAGTCAGCATCAGAAAGATTTCCCCTCCTTACTTGTGCATCTATTAATGCATTATAAGTAAAAACATTTGGCGCAATGCCAGACACCAACATCTGATCCCTAACAAATAGCGCTCTACCAAGATCACCGCCTCTTCCATAACCATGAATTACACAATTCCATATGGATGGATCAGGCACCATTGACTCCTCTAACATAAGCTGAAGAAACTCATATGCTTTCTCAACATCTCCATGAGCACATAAGCCTCGTATAATTATTTTATACGTGATCAAATCCGGAGCAACTCCCTTCATTAACATAATGCTGTAGACATGGGACGCCTCACACAATTTTCCTTCCTCATGGAATCCTCTTAAAAGAGTATTGTAAGTAAAAACATCCGGATGGAAACCTTTTTTCAGCATTTGACAAAATGCACCAATCGCACTCCTCATGTCTCCATTTGAAACAAGTCCATGGATAAAAACATTGTAAGCAATCACATCCATCTTATATTTCTCCTGAGATATCTTGTCCCATATATAAACTGCCTCCAGAACATTACCATTCTTAAAATAACCATCCATCAGTATAGTTGATGCGATTAAATCCGAGTTTGCCTTGTCATTATCCTCATTAACTAACTCACCAAGAAGTTTCCTAGCTTCCTCCAAAAGACCTCTCTTGCACAAAGCATGCACAAGTATGTTACAGGTTATACGATTTGGCTGAACACCACGACTCACCATAGAAGACAAAAGATACAGAGCATTGTCCACGTTATTAGTACGGCAATAGCCCATGATGTAACTGTTGAAGGATACATGATTGGGAAAAGGTCCCATTTTCAACATATCCGCAAAAAGAAAACCTGCCTTCTCTAAGTTACCACTTCGACACAATCCACTTAAAAGATAATTATGAGAAACTATATCGGGAACAGCACCATGTTGTATCATTTTCTCACGCAACCATAACGCAGCCCCCAGCTTACCCTCTGAACACAAATTCCTTAATATACCTTCATAATCCTCATAATTAGCCACTACATTGTACCCACCATCAACCATTCCTGCCACATCTATGCTCTCCCTACAAATTTAGAGAAAGAAAATCAATATGAAAAAAATATTGTTTGAATGAAATTATATCACTCACTACCACAACCTGATATAAGTTCATCGACTGCAGTAGCTTTTATAGATATAATCAGCATGATAATCATCAATAATTTGAATATCAGATCCGATAAAGCTATACATCGTTAAGAGATCACAATTACCAATACAATACTCAACCATCCTTCAATGAAAGATTTCATGTCAGTATGCAATGACAAGTACATTGACATGCTTACAAAGTGATACATTGAGACAGGAAGCATTGTCAGTCGTAACTGATAATGACTGAGTCATCACATTCTAGGAAACAAATGATGTCTGCAATAAACATAGGAAACCAACTTAAAAATCAACCTTGAAGCGGGCAGATCCAGAGATGAGCTAAGAGAGATTCAAAGGATACTCACCAATTCTAGATGTCACACGACAATTACACTAGATATCTTTTTTCTCCGCTAAACCTGATCATATATGGTCCTAGAAAGTTAAGGATCATATTCAAAAGGATGCCTCATATCTTTTTTACTAGCACCTCCACACAAGGATGCCTCATATTCTCTGTTGCAGACATATATACAAAAGGATCACATTACCAAACCATGATCATGATCAGAATTGCATTATTTGTTTTTATATATGCTATTAAATTTCCATTACAAAAGCAATGAAATATGGCAAGGGACTACCCAATTAGCATTTTGCAACATCAGTGGGAAGAAACTAAAAGCTTATGCCTGTGACTCAGTTTTGCAAGGGCAAAAAAAGCATAAACTAAGCAACATCTGATGCAATCAAAGCACATATTTCCAATGGGGGAACTCATTCTAGAGGAAATTGGTCAGCACACAAGAGCCTCAACATCAAAAACTTGTAATTCAAGTACCACACCTCATTGATTTTAGACGCTCCAAATTGCCCTTTAGCAATCCATCCAAAACATTGTAAACTTCCTTTGGGTTCCTCTCGTTCTTAAAGTTATCCTCTTCTGGAAAGCAATCTTCTCTTGCCATCCAGTTTCGCACAGTTTCCACAGCATCTTCAATAGGCAAAGCAAGGCCACTTTGCTCACAAATTCTTCACACCACAGATAACAAAAACGTGAAATGAGTTTAGCAAGCTCAATATGCAGCATGATTAAAAATGATAAAATCTCATTTAGTTAACACTTATCTGTTACAGATAAAGCCACACACAAATGGAGCTTTTACCTTGGGTGAGGATGAATATAGGTTTTGGAGAAGAGGATATCAGCAACATTGCGCTTGATGCAGTCAAGGATACTGTCCATGAATTGGAGAAGGAAAATATCGGAGGACAACAAAGGTACTAAAAATGGATCTCCACGGGCAATTAATAACTGAAAAAGAATCAACAACTTTAGAAATTTACAAATCAGCTCAGTAAGGAGAAAATGAGTGCTAGACTTGTAATGGAAGCTATCTAGGAGAAGGATTCATCAAAGTATTCAGACGTTAACTTACAGCCATGGTATAGTCTCTCTTTATATCCCCCAATCGTGGGCATCTACAGCATCTCTGCCAGAACATCCACTGTATCCAAATCCATCAACCTCCTCTCCTCTCCTCTCCTCTCCTCTCCTCTCCTCTCCCCAGATTCTCCATCACAAATGTGCTCAGTCAAGAGAAATTTATGAGAAATTACCTCAGGATCAGCACTGCTCCTTTCCATGTTCTCATACAACCATAATGCAGACATCAATTGCCCCTCTAAACACAATTCCTCAATCTGTCCACATAATTATCGAACCAGTATCTAAAATGCACCCACTATCAACCCAAAGTCAAATCTATACTTTGCCTGCAAATTTCGAAACAGAAAACAGAGAGAGATATCATGTATCATGGAAACTATATTACTCACTCACCGTACTAGAAAGTTCCAACCAATATCACTCGCCATCACAACATAATACAAATTCATTGACCACAGTATTCAAAAAGACATACTCAGCAAAGCCATGGACAGATCAACAAAAGGGGCCAAGGGGGGCTATTGCCCCCAAATACAAATTCACTGTAAAACACCAATGTGCTAAAAGCAAGTCCAATGGCGGTATCCTCACAATATCAATCTCACTAACAACCCCACGAGAAGTAGACAAAAAATACAACATCAATGATGTTTCAAATGAAAAAATTCCACCCAAAGAATTTCTCCAACAATTCTTGCACTTTACTCATCTCGGACTATTATCCTCATCAATGTTATGCGCCCAACCCACTTCAGCTCTATTTCCACTATCATCTCTTCTTATAGCGCGTTTTCTGGGACCCCAAGCCCGTAATAAAAGTCGAAAAAGAAAGAACAGAATTTTGCTGGGTGTTCCCCAGTTGCACTGTCAAATGAAAACAGCAATGAAAAGCTGACTACTTGCATTAGATCAACGGGAAAAACCAAGAAAAACACACACATTGGGATCACATACTCCAAATTGATCATCAACACATAATGATAAGCACCAGCAGCACACCCTTACTCCCAGATAACACAAACAAATGGAAAATATCCAACCGTAGACGAAATGCGAAATCAACAACAAATTCCAAATCATACTTATACCAACTAAATTGAGTTGAAATGGAAATGCATATCGAAGCTCGGCGAAAAGGAAGAATCAACGGTCGAAGTGGAGATTACCGTTTCGTCGGAGGCTGGCGAGCGTCGCTGCCCGTCGCCGGCGACGGCGTGAATTTGAGGCGGATTGAAGTTGAAGCGGAGCCGCCGGTAAAGCTTTGGTGCCCTAATATAATCCTACTGGAGTCTTTGATCCTCCTTCTGATAAGCAAGACAGGGTAAGTTTTCCTTTTCCCTTCTTTTTTTTTTCTTTTCTTCTTTAGTTAAATTAATTATTTTTCAGTATTTTGATATTGGAATATGTTCACGATAAGTCTTAAAACTTACAAGAAAAATGCGTTTAAATCTTAAAACTTACAAAAAAATTCAAACAAGTCCTAAAATTTATAAGGAAAGTGCATTCGAGTCCTAAAACTTTCAAAAAGTGTAATTAAGTATTAAAACTTGTCATATTTCTCAAATCAAGTCCTTTTTTAAAGTTGCATTTTTTAAAAGTTTTAAGACTCATTTGTACTTTTGTGATAAGTTTTAAGACTTGTTTTAACCTTTTACAAGTTTTAGGATTCAAACGCACTTTCCTTACAAATTTTAAAACTTGTTTGAACTTTTTACAAGTTTTAGGACTCAAACGTATTTTCTTTACAAGTTTTAGGTTTTATTGTGAACATATTCCTTTGATATTTTAGATAAGTGGCTCGAATCTGCAAGTTTCGACAAGTGCCTAGGCTCGCTCGAGGGGAAAACATGGGCAGGTCAAGCCTGACCTATTTTTTGTTGTTTCTTTTAAAATTTTTAGCTAACAAATTTATAAGAAGTGGAAATAAGCAAAAAAAATATTATTTTATTGCTTTAGCTACAAGTTTTGTACAATCTTCCTCCATTATATTAGAAATTTGGGCTTAATTATCCAATTAGTGATTATAAATATTAGATACCAAAGTAAGCTCATTAAGGATATATGTTATATCTCTTTGAGTGAAGATATGGACAACGGGCCTAAAAAATTCAGACCGGCGAGTGGGCTAGAAACTCCTTAATCTGCCCATACATTAAAGGAGATATATCCAGCAGCCCAAATGCACCATTTTCTTCACGTCCTCTACAATCCAAAGAAATCAAGATTAGCACTTCTTCTGAACAAGAAGTTTAGAACAAATTAAAGAAACATGTTGAACTCTGAATTTGGGGGAATCTCTCGTTGACAAGACCTGAGCCCATCATCGATTGACCCGGACTCAGGCGCTGGGGTCTGGACATGGGCACGGGAACTGGTGTCCTGGGCTCAGCCTCTGTTAGAGCTATAGATATATTTAGGAGATTTTGTATATTTATCTTAATTGATTGTGATTGATATTTTGCTATGTTAGATAGTCTTCCTGTAAAGTCTATAAATAGGTTCATGTACTCTTTATTTGATAACGAACAGAATATTACATTTTTCTATCATCTCAACTCTCGTATTTTTTTAAATGAAAATGATTTTCTGAAGAAAAAAAATTGCCTATGTTGTTCATATTGTTAGTCAATACATGACTACGCCTCATACGACTCATTTTGCTGTGGTCCTTCAAATTCTTCACTACATCAAGGGTACGTTATTTCATGGTCTTCACTATTCTACTAAGTCTACCTTAGAGTTGACAGCTTATTCTGATGCTGATTGGGCTAGTAACCCTAAAGATCGTCGCTCCACTATGGGTTACTGTTTCTTTTTGGGCACTTCACTTATCTCATGGCATTGCAAGAAACATACCACTGTCACTCGTTCTAGTATAGAAGTAGAATATCGAGCTCTTGTTGATACAACATCAGAGTTATTATGGTTACGATGGCTACTAGAAGACATGGGAGTACGTCAACATAGCAAAACAGTCATTCATTGCGACAACAGAAGTATTATTCAAATAGCACATAATGATGTTTTCCACAAACAAACAAAGCACATTGAAATAGACTGTCATTTCATTTGATATCATGTTCTTCGTGGCGTTGTTCGACTTGTCTCTATTTCATCTGTTAAACAAATTGCCAATATCTTCACGAAGACACATCCACTTGGGCGTTTTTGGGATCTTTTCTGCAAACTCAAGTTGACCTCTTTCAAATTGAGTTTGAGAGAGGTGTTAGGCTGGGTTTGATTCAGCATTCTCAAAAAGTTTTCGGCCTCCAAAGCTCCTTAAGGAAATGTTGGGGTGTTTGGCAAGCAACTTTCGGCCAAATTCGAACTTTGGGAATGTTGAAAGCCCAATGCTTGAGGGACTAGCATTGAGCTTTTAGTATTTGCAAACCTAAACCAAACCCACCCTTAGACATATAGATATATTTAGGAGATTTTGTATATTTCTCTTAATTGATTATGATTGATATTTTGCTATGTTAGATAGTCTTCCTATAAAGTCTAAAATAGGTTCATGTACTCTTCATTTGATAATGAATAGAATATTACATTATTCTGTTATCTCAACTGCATCTATGGGCCTGGGTCTGGGCGTTGGGACTAGGCTCAGGCACTAGGGTCCCAAGCTCGGCCTCCATGAAATTTGGCCCTTCCCTGATGGACAAGGGCCTAGGCGTCGAGACCTAGGCACGAGCATCGAGGTCCCAAGCTTGACCTCTATGGACCCAGGTTCAACCTCCATAAACCTCGAGGACCCAGGCACGAGCGTCAAGGTCTCGAGTTGAGCCTCTATGGATCAAGGCCCAGCCTCAGTGGTCCCGTGCCTAGGCATGGGCAAATCTCAGCCCCAGCTTTTGTGGACCTGGACCAGTTCCCATGCCCAACTCCCTCCCTAGCACTCGATATTAGGTCCACAAAGGCTGGGTGAAGGAGTCAAGTGCCCATGCTGACTTTTGTGGTTGCCTATGTCCAAGTCACTAGAGCCTAAATAGTGCATGTCTACATAGGAAAACAAAAGCAGGTTTTCCTTTCGAAACGATAGGAAAATAATTTTCAATCCAAATTTCTGCTAAACACTAGAAAATATTGTCATTTGTATGGAAAATTACTTCTGGAAAAACACTTTCAGACAAGTCAAATTTTGAATGAATATTTGCAGACGAAACATATAGTAGCAATTCTACAACAGCTTGTTTATCCGAGGATGTGCGTGTCCTGCAATTACCAAAAAAATTTATAGAATATGAAAATTAAGTAAATTCTTATTATTACTTAATTCAAACAAGAAGAATAATTTCATTTGAATCTAATAAGAAATATCGTTAATCTACAAAACGAACTTTATAAATTGTCAATACCATCATTAAGAGTAGCTATCTATTGATAATTGATTTATTGAATTACTTAATTAACTCACCACAATTTGCATTAATCTTGCTTGAAGAATCACAAAATCTTTCTAGAAGAACATAATTCCTCTCTTTGCATTTTAAGCTCTCTGATCCATTCACATCTCAATCATATACTTGATAAAAAAAAAATGAGATACTCAGTACTTATTTTATATCAGGTTAGATTGAAGAGAAAAAGTCACAAAAAAATCTCAAACAATGCCCACTGTGACATATTTATTCTAAAATTTTTCTTATAACATAAAAAATCACAAACTTGAACCTATGTGACACATTTACCTTTCATCAAGGTTCCGTTAGATGATTTTTAAGTCAAAATAACGTCATTTTTATTTTACTTAAGTTACGTGGGCACCATGTCAACACCTCTTACTTTTTGGCGTTTATGCAGGCAGATTTTTAACAGTTCTTGATAATAGAATTTTAACAGAAAGTAAATATGTCACACAAGTACAAATTTAGAATTTTTTTGTCACAAAAAAATTTAAGGTAAATGTGTCACAGTGAGCATAGTTTGAAATTTTTGGTGGCTTTTATCTAGATTAAATGATGCACATTTCATACTATCATTTTTTTTCCCCAATGCTCAATCTACAGTGGAACTGTTAAGGATGGACAAACTTCAGTGGACTACATAAGCGTATTTTTTATTTGGTTGGTCGAAGAGAGGGGCTCACACGCAACAGCAGTTCTTACTCTTAGACGTTAGAGCGATTCCATGAAATTCATCTGAAACCTTAGTTCCTGTTCCAAATCAACAGCTTCTGATCCTACTTTTAGAACGATTTCCTCCCTTTTGTTTTTCGTGGTTCTGAGAAGGTTCAAGCTCAACAATTAGTCAAAAACGAGACGTGGCGATGTGCCCGAACAAAATCGACATCGAAACCCGAAATCGACTTCATCAAGGCTTGATGTTAGGCTTTGAATCAGTCATAAAGCACAGAGCCAAGCCACAATTTGAGTCCAACAATGATACTGACTACTATTGCTAGCGATGCTTGCTGTGCAGGAGCTATACATCTACATAAAAGATGCTCTATATAACTGAGAGGACTGAGCAAAATTGTGTATGCTGCCTAAACCACAGTTTTCCCCTCACACATATCGCAAGTTGTATGACCGAGGCCTTCGCAATAAGGGCATTTTGCTCCCTCGTCTATCCATTCCGTGAACTGCATGCAAAACTCGATAAGTTCCAAAAACTGCATACGCGATAATGTAAGAAAGGGAAAAACATCCATTCCTCGTTTTACCTGTGGTTCGATGTTCGGCTCCCCTGTCCCATCACATTCTGCAAGTAAGAGGAACGTGTTACTAGGACTGCAACTACTGTTAGAAACTTTAGCGACCTATAGCAGCTAGCACTTTCGAACAAAATGTTGGACAGAGGACAAGCGAACCCATATTCAAGGTCAGATCTCGACACCCATCCCAATCTGTTTTTTGGCAGGTTTTGCTGCTATTTGGTAGAATGGGTAGTTGCGGATCTTGGCGTAATTCGCTTATGTCCTCAACACAAGTTTTACTCAACTTTTGCCCAGAATTAAGACCTTCGAATCGTTCATTGCCAAGCTCAACGAGTAATGAATATACTTGACAGAATTGTGCTTCACAATGACTATTGTCTCTTCTACCATTTCCATCGATGAAATTTGTGTTCTAAACAGCATTAATTCAGTGGTAAAAATACTGCAAAATGCTTCGGATATGAGCGGGTACTGAAGCTAGCGTGACTATAACCTCAGTTGCTAGTTTAGAATGGTCACAAGTTCCTTACTGAAACCTCTAAAGCAGAAGCATGGTTCAATTGTTTTCCATTTTCAAGCACCTATCCAATCATCTACATAGAGGATTAAAAGGGATCACATCGGAGTAGGGAAACCACTAGCGATACCTGTGCACATTAAGCGACCCTCTCCTCTGCAAGCAAGGCACTTTGTAGTTGTGTTGCCACTCTTGCTTTCACTAACTTGTCCATTTCTGCCGGCAAGTCTTTTGGGTTCCTCCCAACGGTTCTCACCAAGTAGAAAGACTCGTCGTTGAGATACTTCAACTTCTGAATCACTTTGTTTAATGACCGTCTGCTGAATTTCCGACATTTCCGTCACCGATAAAGCTGCAGCTCCATTTGCACCATCCTAGAAAACAGCAACATGCTTAGCCAATTAGTCACTGAACAACTTATATCGAAGCTAGGACTTTGGCTCTTTCTTATTTAATTTTCTCTTGCTGTGTTCCAATCTTGTGAGCTTCACAATAACCAGCTGCGGCGAGAAACTCAAATTGAAGTTCAAAAAATGGTATGATCAAAGATTGAAATTAAAGACGCGGTGTAGAAAGTGTTCTTACTTCTTCCCCGAAGTATAGCCTTTCCAAAAGTTCTACCGTCATTATCCCATCTTCTTTGGCACCTACTGAGGCCTGCAAAGCAGCATCATTTTATTGAGGATGGGAATGGACAGAGAAAGCAGTCAGACAATTTGAGTTGAACTGAAGCAAACATTTGGATCTCGCAACTTACTTGCCAAGTTTTCACAGCTCGCTCAGTCCCGCTGGAGAAGCTGGAATACTCCATGTCTTCCTCACCTGAGTAAAATCCCAAACTCTGAAGTGCTTCCTGTCAGAATGAAACGTCGTTTAGAGAATCGTTACTATCAGAAGAAGACTGACTGGCAATTCAGCTAAAAGATGTAGCGCAACCGAGAAATGGAGTATGACAATGGAAGAGAAGATGAATTCCACTGCCATGGCCCATACTTACCCCTCCTTGTCGCATATAGACCATGTTACCCGTTCTTCTTCTGATATTGGTTTTTGTGAGATAACCAAGCTTTAAATGGAATTCTAATCAAACTAGAGGGCCTATGTTCAGTTTTTCAGCTCAAAAAGAATTGCATCTGCCCTATTGCTTACTCCTCAAACTGACAACCACAGCAGAGAGTCACTCAATAATAATAAACTTATTAAGCTTCCTCAGCATTTCAATTCGCGTTAATGTCTCCTAATATAACAAGTTCTACTTGGCACGTTATCAAATCTATTCAACTGGCGCGTGAAACGGCAAAAGCAAAACTCGTTTTCCTGGGAGACATACCACTCGAAAAGTCATCCAACCAATGAGTACCTTTAGTACCGCCATAACTTCAGTCCGCTTCACTCGTCGCACTAAACTCTCAGTTCTTCTCAATCAGAGTCAATTAATCTAAAAAAACTGCATAGCACAACGAATTCCGCCATCAAACCTTCTATATTGTGGGACCTTGCCGGATCAGTGACATGGTGATCTTTGTCGACATAATCCAAAGATTGCCAGATTAACCTTCAGTGATCAATTCGCAAATTGCCCAGAGACTAATGAACTATACAGTCATAAGTAGTTTACGCAATCGTCTAGCGGTAAGACAGCACACTTCTAACAAATAATCTCCATTTTAACTCATAATCCTCATTCAGCATTACCAAACAATCAAATGGAAAATCAAAGAGGGAATCTATAAATTGCGAAAAACTCGCCTTTCAAGCAACATTTGTTAATTAGGGGTTGCAAGCAGACCTGCATTGCTCGAACCTCATCTCCTTCAGCTCCCACTCTCAGTGCCCTCCTCCTCCTCACCTCCTTCTTCTTCTTCTCACTCTCATTCTCTTCTTCCTTAGTTTCGCCTTTCGAAACCCTGAATACTTTCTCCTCCATCACGACCTCCTTCTCTTCCACCGCCTCCTCCTCTTTCTCCTCCAATACCATCGGACTCGCACTCGACCCACTTTCCGCGATCAAATTCCTCTCCTGCAACAGCGTGGCCACGTTCGCCACCTCCCCCGGATTGCCTCCCGGAATCCGAATTTCGCGCTCTAGGGCCTGAACCCGGAGCTTCAGCCTGGCGATTTCGCCGAGGAGGGACTCCCTCTCGTGGGCCCACCTCTGCTCCTCACGGAGCCACCGCCGCTCCTCGCGCAGCCACCGTTGCTCCTCCCGGAGCCAGCGAGACTCCTCGAGGCCGTAGTCGGGGCTGCCGGGAGATGCCGAGAGGACACGGAGGTGGCGGTGGGCCTTGGGGAAGAGGCAGAGAGAAGAGGGTTTGGAGATTGGGAAGGTGAGGGAAGATGGGTGGTGCTGGTGGAGGTGGGGTTTGGAGTGGAGAGAGAGTGTGGTGGGGTTCAGAGAGTAGGATGGAGAAGAAGAAGACATTAGAGAGAGAGAGAATTTGCAGAGAAGATGGGAGTGAGGAGAGGCTGAAGGAGGAGGAAGATGGAGGCAGAGGATATTTGTTGGAGGTTTTTGCTTTTGAGTTGGTTAAGTTTTGAACCACATGTTAGTTAATCGGTGGCGGGAGACAAGATTTTTTTAGGCTTAATACTCAAAAAAACAACTTCCAACTTTAGTTTTTTTTTTTTTTCCAATCTTATCTTTTATTTCATAAGAAATCTCTAACTTTTGTCCAATCTCAATTCTACCTTAAACTTTTTTTGTCCCATAAAAATCTCTCAACTTTAGATCAATTCTCAATTCTATCATAAAAGCTTTTTTTTTGTTTTATACAAACCTCTAAACTTTAAGTCTTATTGCAATTTTACCGTCCAGTCCTAATTTTATCCTAAAATTTTTAGTCTCATAAAATACCACAAACTTTTACTTGAGTCACAAATATATCCACATTAACCCTTCATCCAAGATTTCTCGTTGACAATCGAGAGATTGAAAACTTCTAAGCACGAGTTGAACGTGAGCTCTCCAACCACGAGAGATAAAACATTTTCAAGCACGAGAGATCAAAAAATAAACGCAAAATCATTAAGCACGATTTGAAAGAAGGTTAATGGAGGCATATCTGGGACTTAATAAAAATTGATGATCTTTTATGAGATAAAAAAATTAGAGTAAAATTGAAAA
>BCNH02000008.1:2296790-2324274 GCA_001662345.2 Metrosideros polymorpha var. glaberrima | reverse complement strand
GCTACCCGGTCCCTCTCCGGTGACCGGCCGGCAAGCCGCCACCAGCCTCGCCTGAGGTCGCCCGACCTCAGGCGAGGCCTGGGTCGCCAAACCCAAGCAGCCGTCGGCCTGGTCGCTTGGGTCGCGCGACCCCATGCGACCGTCGGCCTGAGGTCACGCGACCCCAGGCGACCCAGGGCGACGGTTGGCCGTCGGCCGGGGTCGCACGACGGTTGCCTGGGTCGCACGATGGTCGCTTGGGTCGCGCGACCTCAGGCCGATGGTCGCCTGGTTCGCGCGACTCAGGCCGACGGTCACTTGGGGTCGCGCGACCCCAGGCGACCGGCGGGCGTCGCTGGCCCACCTCTCTCTCTGGCCTCGCCGGTTTGTCCCCCTCTCCGGCCGATGGCGTTGCTTGCCACAACATACCCAGAATGCTGAAAGCCCAAGGCAGCCTCGGCTGCCTTGGGTTTTCAGCATTTGGAAGACTTGCATTTCCCAAATGCAAGTCTTCCCAAACACCAAAATTTAGGCAAATGGGCTTTGGGAATGCTGGGGAAAGTGGATTCCAAACGCACCCGAAGAAGGCTTTAGCGAAGCTTGCCCAGCGAGGGCGAGGCCAGGCGAGGCTTGCCCAGCCACTAGCGAGCCTCACCATCTATGGCTAGGCGAGATCAAGCCCAGCCATGGATGGCAAGGGCGAGCGGCCAAACGGTGAGCCTCGCCCTTGCCAAATCTGGCGAGGGCAAGGCTCGACCTTACCCAACCATGGACGACAAGGTTGAGCCTCGCCTTGCCCTCGCTGTCGCTGGGCAAGCTTCGCCTGAGGCCGACAAGCCTTGCCAACCTTTTTCTTCCTCCAGCCGGCTGGAGGAAGAAGAAGGGGAAAAGAAAAAAAAAAGGATAAAAAATAATAAAATTCAAATAATGATAAGATATTATTAAAATTTGTCCACGGTAGCGTCGACCAGCCAACAGGACTGAATTGGCACAAATACAAAAGGTTTAGGACTCAATTGACAAATTAAAAAGGTTTAGGGCTCAATTGGCACAATTTTAAAAGATTTACAACTCAATTGACAAACTTAAAAGTTTATAACTGAATTAGCAAAAGTGGAATAGGTTTATGACTTTTTTGACAAATTTTCCTATCGATTAGCCACCGAGACTCTTGCCGAGTGGTTTTGATTTATATGAAACGATTATTTAAATATCTAGCTCGATTTCAAGGAAGTACTTTGTACTCTTTCAAGCATCAGAATATTAATTACCAAATATGAAATTATTATTATTCAATAATCATATTTTTGGTATACGTGCACCAGAAAAAAGAACTATTGATTTTCTGAGAATTTCGAGTTCTTTTTCTTTTCCTGTCGGAGTAAAAGCTGGTTGGTCGTCGTTGTCTTTCCACTCAAATTCCATTGGCTTCAATTATTGAGTATCATATCATATGCATGTTTTTAGTAGGTGTCAACTAGAAGTAGTTGTAGTCAAAGCAATAGTGAAAGGGGAGTAGTAGTTGACTCGTGACTCGTCTTCCAACTCAGCCATGTTAGCTCAAGCATGCCATGTATTTCCCATACTAAGAGGTTTGATGTACACATTGTATTAATTCCTTAATTAATCATTAATTAAAGCAGATTAAGGAAAAAAGAAATTTTCTTTTCTTGATGGAAAAAGTATAGTTTTGATTAAATCTTAAAACCATTGGAAAGGTAGCTAAATTACGTACGATTATAAAAAAAACTTCACGATAACATACACTATTGGTGTCGAGTAGAAATCGATGAGTCACTTCATTGACAATTTGAATGAGAGCTTGTCCTATTAATTTTTGCGAATCAATTTTAGTAAACCGGTCTTAGTGTATCTAGCGTTAATATCACTTTCGCTAATTGCTTCTTACCAACAAGCAAACATTGCTTTACTTAACAGGAAAGGTAGAAGATGGAAGCAATGCCGATGTAGCCGATGATCATTATCACCGATACATGGTAATGAATTTTCCTCTTTCTGAATAATGCATCTCAGAAAACCTTCGTCGGCTGCTCGATCGACATGTTATCGAACTTCTCTAGTCGAAATTTGGCCGCCCCGGAAAAACAATATCCGCGTATCTAATGAAACATGACTAATGTGTTTATCTCTCAAACACAATTACTGTCATTACGATCGAAATCCGAATCTAATCATGATATCCTTCAATTTGATTTCCAATAATACCTGGTGTTGCAGGAAGATGTGGAGTATATGGAGGACCTTGGAGTGAATTCATACAGATTTTCCATATCTTGGTCTAGAGTCCTCCCTAGTAAGCTCTTTATGGAGCAAATTTTTTTTTATTCTCTCCATATTTTCTTGGAAATTTGTTCTATACACATGGTTATTTTAATATTATCTCGAGATTTTATAACCAATGAATTTTGTGGACATTAGATGGAAGATATGGTGAGACAAACGCAGAGGGTATTGATTTCTATAACAACCTCATCGACGCCCTTTTGCTGAAAGGTATAATTTGCAATCCCCTTGTGTTCTTATGCCGTCTATGTAACAAATTCCGATCCTGACAATATCAATCGCTTGAAATTGATATATATATTGAAAAGTACTTTCTATTTACTACCTGCAATTGACATTATTCCCCTTCTAACAAGGTATCGAGCCATTTGTTACCCTGAATCACTATGAATTTCCTCAAGTGCTCGAAGATCGCTACGGCTCTTGGCTGAGTTCCGAAATACAGTAAGCCTCTTACCACGCTTATCTCTCGCAAGGACAATGTTCGTAGTGTCTATGTCAAAGAAATCTATGTATCAAGTAAATCTATATATTTACTTTTCTCGTATACGTAATTTTGTTGCAGGCTAGATTTCGCGCACTTCGCAGAGGTCTGCTTCGAATCGTTTGGTGACAGAGTAAAGTATTGGGCGACGATTAACGAGCCGAATATGTTTGTATACTATGCTTATTTCAAGGGTACATACCCTCCGGGCCATTGCTCGTATCCGGTGGGCAATTGCTCGGCGGGAGACTCGTTCGTAGAACCCTACATTGCTACTCATAATGTACTGTTATCTCATGCGGCTGCGGTTGAAATTTACAGAAATAAGTATCAGGTGCGTTTTCTTCGCACTTGAAGGCAACACAAAGTTCAGGGAAAATTGCAAATTCCATTATTATGTTAGCTATGTTAATAACAACGTTGATTGTATGTGTTCCATGAGTTAGGCGAAACAAGGAGGTATGATAGGGATTGTAGTGTCCGCGCCATATTACGAGCCTCTCACCTACACTCCGGCCGACAAACTGGCGGCCGAACGGGCTTTAGCTTTCCAGATTGCATGGTTTGTGAATCAAACTGTGATTACACTAACTATAGCTAATGCACTGCTTTTCTCTAATTTTTCATTCTTTTACTGATAATTTACTTCGAATTATTACCTCGATAATACAGGTTCCTTGACCCCATCATGTATGGCGATTACCCTCCTGAGATGCATCAGATAATTGGCTCAAGACTGCCTGTATTTTCAGCAGAAGAAAGGAAGAAGCTGTCGAATAAATTGGATTTTATAGGAATAAACCAATACACAGCTGTTTATGCTAAGGACTGTATGTTCTCTCCTTGCACTTCCGCTTATTCTCTCGGCGAATCAATGGTTTATCTCACCGGAGAAAAGGACGGGACTCTTATCGGCGATGCGGTAAGATGAATTAATCCAGTTAAGAGTGAATTTATAGATTTGTGATCTACCAAAACACTGGACTTCTGTTTCTGCTTTCTGCTTAAGGATTCGGCCTCTTGTCTCTCGCTCGCTCAAACGATTAAGACTCGGATATATTTCCATAGTGATCAACAAGAATTGTTTCTCGTAAAATAGATTGAGGATTTGGTGTGTGAAGGGTCGAAAAGAAAGAATAAACGTTTATTTTGCTCATATATATATTGACGTTTGATATCTTTTTCTCTAAACAGACTGCAGTGTCCTATTTTTACGTTGTTCCAAGTGCGTTGGAGAAGACTGTGATGTACGTCAAAGACAGATACAACAACACACCGATGTTCATCACGGAAAATGGTCTGTCGTTGTCGGCATTGACTTACAAATTCCATGAAGTTGAGATTATCATGATATTTCCTGAGATTATCATGATAATTCCTTCTCCAGTTTCCATGATTTTTTTTCTTTTTCTGGAATGCTTGTCATTGATCTCAAGATCAACTCATTCTCTCGCATATGATGTGATGCATTCAGGTTATGCTCAATCAAATACTCCCATCGACGATTCACTTAACGACACAAAAAGAGTTGAGTTCTTTAAGAGCTATCTGTCGGCTCTAGTCAACGCGATGAGGTAACATAATTTAGTTCACGATTCCTATCCAATTTGACATTATCTCATGTTAGATAGACCTATTTTGAGCTTAAATTTGTAGCTTAGTTTTGCTATATTTAACTCGTCTTTATAACTGGACATCCAGAAAAGGAGCCGATGTGCGAGGCTACTTCATATGGTCTCTGCTGGACAATTTCGAATGGCTCGACGGCTACACAATCCGTTTTGGGCTCTACTATGTCGACTTCAACACGCTGAAGAGGACGCCGAAGCTATCGGCCAAGTGGTACAAGAATTTCCTCGCGGAATCAAATTCGACGACAGAGTCAAAGCGATACAAGTATCGGCGCAACATGTTCATGCCTCTGTGAAGAGAAATCCCTCTTTAGCAGATCTCATTACACCTGATTCACTTCACTAACAATCCAACATCCGAGATCATACATCTTAGCTAGGAGAGGATGTAATAATTCTGTTAATTTGTATTAAATTATTACTATTATTACCATTATAGCCATTAATTGTTCAGTTTTGTGTAGATGGGGTAATCAGAATTTACTAATAGCTCTATTTATATTCTGATTCTTTGTATTATGCTTAACTTCATTGGTCGAAATCAAATATCCTGAAAAGTGCCTTTGAGGATGAATGTCTAATTCTCCTAGGGTTTAGGGTTTTGCCAATCAAGAGATTATGCAAATTACAGTTAGAGAAGTGTTTGCTTCTCTTTGCTCGTAGGCCGGCGATTTGTCTTGGTTCGCTCGTCTTCTACATTTGCTCTAAATCATGAGGAATTCAATTGTTTCGTTTTCAAAAATGTGATTTTTTTTTCATGGCGGTACATATCAATAGTATTGCTAAGGGTTAAAAATTGTTGGTAAAAAAATGACCAATGACTTTTTTCCAGGTAACTGTTTTCTATAGTTTGCAAATTATCAATTTTTAATATTGACTTGCCAATCTTATTTGCGTAATTTCATAACCTTTTGAATTTACAAACTATTATAAAAAATTACCAACCTAATTATAGTGATTTATCATATTAAATTGCTAACTAGTTTTGGCTTACCGACTCTTATGTGAGTTGCTCACCGATTTTCAAAATTTTTTTTATTCTAATCTACCAAGTATTCTATAGAGCAGCTATTTTTATATGTCTTAGTTAGCAACCCCTTACATTTACTGACTCTTTTAAAGATTATCAACCTAAACTAACAAGACTTACCAACTTTTCTCCCATTAAATTACCACTTACCAACTCTTATTTGAGTTACTTGTGTTGACATGAGCTGTAAATTATAGCTAATTTAGGAGTCTGTAATATTTACTTCCTATTTTGTCTCCTGATTAATTGTTTCCTGATTAGAAAGAGTCCTAGGGTTTGTTTCCTCTGTTGTGTGTGTGTGTGTGTCTATATATATATATCGACAAAGCTTTGTAAATGGAACTTAAGAAAGAGAAATGCAAGAATGTTTCTCCTAAAATCGTATATGTTTCTACAACTTGGACATTTATTTGTTTTTGTTTCCAATATTCCAATTAATCTAATAGCTTAGACTATTACGATGTGGAATGATGAACAACATTTCCCATGTATGTCTAACCTTGCAAAACATTTCTAAATGCAATTGCCTCCGCAATTTGGGGGCTTATTTTTTGCATTAGAAATTAAGTATAATGACATGAGTTCAGTCCTGCTTTTTAGGCGTTTGCTAACTCAAAATCAACCGAAGTGGATACTAAAACTTGAAACGAAAAAGTTTTTGCTTTGTGTTTCCCTAAATATATGCTATTAAAAATATGATTGTTAGTGAGAGAAATTTAAACCCTATGAAATTTATCTTAAGGTACATTAGAAAAATTGTATTCACAATCCCTCTATTATCTCTTGATTGCCAAACTCTTTGAGAGAGTATACAAGAATACTTTTGGAGACAATTCTCGCAAGTTGTTTTTCCCCCAGCAAATTATTGAGATACAATATGAGAACACATTGCACCTTTTTCTGCTTTTTTTTCCCTTCTAATGACCACCGTGTGTTAAGGTTTACACACATTATTTCAATATGTATGCGATGCGATTCTAAAATTAAACGAACTATAAAGGCAATAGCTTAGGTAAATTGAAGAATAACAAATGCAAGCCGACGTCTGTAGTAAGGGGAAAAAATGCTACGTACTAAGAAAGTGTATCACATCAACAAAACCACATGTGATACATGAAAATTATTAGCAAATTCAATAAAGTCATCCATGAGAAAATCTACAAAATACGCAACTTTAGACTTTTGAAAATATCGAATGAAATTAAGATATAATAAGTCTTTGAGCTCAAATCCCACATTTTCAAAGTTCAAAACTCAAAGCAGCTATACCACTGCTTTTACTTTATAGTTGCTTTGCAAAACTCTTCCAAATCCACACGTATTGACCAAGAATGAAATGGAAGATGGTGTGAAACCCTACTTAATTGTCGACCGTTGTTGTCGTTCAGCATGCTTGCTTTACACTCTTCACCATTCCCAATGTCAAAAGATGTCTATCTCGCCACCTGCTTTCCCACAGACATAAAGTTGAAATAATGCTTTCAATCACAACCCTCTCATCCAAGAAAAGCGAAAAGAGGAATAAAAAAATAGATTTTTTAAAAAAAATAATATGTTAAATATGAATCTTCTCCAGTAACATATCTTCACCTAAAAAGATGATTATTCTATTTACCAATTACAGGAAAAAAAAAATAAAGAAAAGAAAAAGGAATGCTTGCTTTATTCAATGCCAAGCCGAGGGTGGTGATGGCGATTGATCTTGGACAGAGCTATGAATTCACATCAGGACAAGTATATACGTGTGCCTCGGCGGTGTCTTCCCTCTTTTTCAGAAAGGGACAATGGAATACAAAGGTGTCATTATTTTGCAATTGCTCTCTAATTGAATGCATACTTGACAAGATATATACTTTTAACAATAAACGTTCAATTAGTCTAGATGTGTTTCTTCTTCTGTTTAATCAGAAGCAAAAGGAAATTCTTTTAATTTCTTGCCAGGTCGAAATGCGTGGCCTGCAAAATTTCTACATTAAGGGAAAGTTTAAAAGTAAAAATTAATTCAGACACATCCAAAAAATTTTGAATTTGTTGGACATAGAATATCGATGTACAGCATGATACATATACTAATTACACATCCAAAAAAAAATGTACTATAAAAACTCCTCCTTTCTAGCAAGAATCCGCACAAATGAAAACTCTTAAAAAAAGCGTCTTACGCTCTCCCACTCGTCGCCCCCTCTCTCTCTTAGGATTAGGTGCACAAATATAATGAAAAAGAGAGTAAAAGTGAGAAAGAAAAATCGAGACACAATATTTATCATGATTCACCCTTAAACTAAAACTCGTCCAGTAGATAATTCTACTATAATTAGCATTACAACAGTAATCATTCATGGGTCTAAGGTCAAACTACCAATAAATTACAGACCCAAATTATAAAAGTCATCTAGTGTCGTGAGAGCGTTGCCCCCTACAACCCTCGCCGAGGTAGCCTCGAAACCCCGCCTGCTCACCAAGGAGCGGGACTCATATGCATTTCTGTCAATGTAGCGTATGAATCACATCCCAACACTCTCTACCCGACCAAAACCTTCATCGCCTGGCCACCGCCACCCCTTTCAATCTCTCCCAATTGCAAATTCAAGCTTCTCACTCTCGCTGATGGTGGTGGTGGTGGTGGTGGTTTACCAAGCGAGTGGAGGCATCAGCGATGGGAACAATGCAGGGGCGATAGGGGGGCAATGACGTAGAGAAGGAAGACGGATATATGCAGACGAGAGGAGAGATTGATGGATGCTTTTAAGGTTCTTTTTGTAAGATATATATTTTATAAGATAGAGTAACGTGTGAGTAACGCCATATTTCGCAATAGCTAATAAAAAAATTGAGTTGGAAGAATTTCTACTATTTTCATAACAATCAACTATATGATTCAGAAAACCTTGATAATGTTAGCTCCATTAAAAAACTTTATTAAATTAGCTTATTAAATGATATAACAAATTCTAACTTGAGTGTAAAAGTAAATAGTAATACATCCAAGTCCGATGTCAACTAGGTTCAATTCTAGTAGTCATAAACAGATAAAAAAATTTCTTCTTTATTCTTTATTTTTTAAAAAGTTTTTCAAGTAAGCATGTGCTTAAGATGACATCAAAAGAGAAATCCCTATTTCCTTAAAATCTCTTCCCTATCTTTTGGTTGTCCCGTCAAGCAGATAAATCATCAACCATGGTGGGGACCGATGCCTCAGATCATGGGGACACAAAACCTGGATCTCTACAAGCAAACGAGGCAGTGATTGAGGATATATTGCATGCCTAGTAATTCTTTTATTATGGTTTCTTTATTTTAAATTCAATGTCTGTCAATCACAAGCCAAAACAAAGTGTTATTTTCCAAAAGGCCCTTCAATTCAAACAAAAGAGATTTCTTTCCATAAGCTGCCATGAAAGAAAAGGCCAACAGATTCCTGTCCTCCTCACATTCACCCATCACCTTTTTTTTTTATCAATCTTTTCAGATCCTTTTTACATGATTCCTGTGAAAATTAATAAAGTTGAATGCTTCTTTTCTGGTCTCAGCTGTAAAAAGAAATTAAAGGCAGTTCTTTTGGGTCATGAATCACGATACCGGCAAGGCGGCAAGGCTTTATTTGGTAGATCCTTAACTTCTCCTTAACACATGAAAATACTTCATACTTATGAACATGTCACCAATGTTCATGGAACGTCTAAATCTTCGAGGGTGGATATAACTAAATCGATCACTATAAATCGAGAGGATCTTAATAAATAAAATGCCTTGCAAAAGGAACAATAAATGCCTTTTTGCATTAGGCGATGGTTAATTTTATTTCATTTTGGATAAGCTTTCTAGCAAATGATGTGGTGTCACATGTTGTTAGGAGTTGCTTGTGTAGGCTGATTACATCGACATCACCATTAGAAGGAACAATGAATACTACATCATTTATTATCTTGTTAGATCTTACAAGAGGTGTGTCAAAGTAACTTCATAAGTACAAGAGAGGTCGTTTCAATCTGGCAATAGTATAGTAGCCGTCCTATCTAGTTTTCTATTGTAAACACAATATATGTTATCTATCTGTTCTATCAAAAAGAAAAGGGGGTGATGAAGAACCCCTTTATATTTCACTTTTAACCTTGGTAATTTTACGTTATCCTAGATACAAATACATAAATTTTAGGAGTAAAATATAACCTATAAACTAGCACCAAGAACACTAGCTATTGTTTTAAAATCTTGTACTGATTCCACAGCTTTATGTAGGCATCAACTCTACCAAATTCATTATCTTAATTGAAAATTTGGAGAGTGGGGAATGTACTTTGCAAGCAAAAGATCTAGAAATTTTTTACATATTCCATCTTATTTTTCTTAAGGCTCATTCTTTTCTACCCTACCTTTGGCAAAAATCTCTCCCTATTATTTTCTAATAATGGCGCGGCTCCTCAATCGGGGACTCTAGACTGACCGGCTGGTTGAGGAGCCGTGTTGGAGGCGTGTCAGCCAGAGGGAGTGCCACTCCCTCTAGGGACCTCCTACAATAGTCTCTCACGAGGGGAGCGCCCAGTCAAGATGCATTCTTTATTTTAATGTGCCGGTACCTGCACGCTCTATATCTCCAAGTTTCATTGTAAATATTTTTCTTTCCTACCTAGGTAAGAATACCCCTGAGTTTTACATCTCAGAGTTCAAATGAAGACTTTTAAGGACATGCTTGGGTCCACACTACTGCATTACGAGGGAGACAAGAATATTGATAAATTTGGAGAGAGAGAAAAAGTCACTTCTCTGTCTGCTGCTAGCCTCCTATATACATTACTTCCCAGAAGTCACCAAAAGAATTTGGACTTGATCATTTTTACTCTCTTCAAAGGCAAACATATCCTTCTCTCGTTCGCTCTTCTTTGTCCATCAACTAGTAATATTACTGGTTCATGGACATTGACACTCTTGAGGGTTTCTTGGGGTTGGTTCATAGGTTTCTCATCATTCATGGCTGAATGGAATTCAAGAAGATCGTCACCACAAGCATTGCTTCTGTTTCTTGGGCTTCTCTTGATCCTTCCAATCTTGGCTTGCCCAGCAGATCTACCCAAAATACCCATACCACCATCTTGGTCACACAGACAACTCCTCTCTTCAGCTTCTTCTCTTGAAACCATGGAATTGCATCGAAAACTTGCAGAAGCTTCCGTCGCTACTGCTTCAACAACAACAACAACAGCTACTCCTACAAGTCATACGCCGAGTAGGGAATTTGAAGCTGCGGCTCATGAAGTCCCAAGCGGTCCAAATCCGGAATCAAATAAGTAAGTGATGAATGATAATGAAGACTACTTATGTTCATTATGCTCTGATGTCTCTACCAAGGTTTTCTCCTCCAATTTTCTACTATGTATATATGTTGAAGGCTAGAGCCGAAACAGAAAAAGGTACTCCTGTTTAAGGTTGTCCTTATCTGTTCTTAATAACTTATGGGTGTGGATATCTATGGTAATATGGTATATGGAGATGGATTTTGGGTGATGAATGGTTTGGCACAGAATGCGTAATTCTCTCTGCTTGTTCTTTGCCTTTTTGTTTTTTAACCTTCTCAACTTTTGAACCCATCATCATGGAAATGCAAGTAGTAAAGGAAGACAGGGAGGGTCTGCTGAACATGAAAACGATGTCAGATCTGTCACACGTGATGCAGAGTTCCATGTGAGGACGCTAAAAGTCATGGCAATGATTCAGTAATCATAGCACCCCCTGTACAATTGTTTACACAGTCTGGTCTGAATGCATGTCGTGTATGTTTCATAGGTATTTTTTAAGCAGAACAAATCAAATATCCGGAAATATTAGTAGCTACTGAATTACAGTTAATTTTTTGGAGTCCTTCCCCTCATTTTCGAATTACATGGATTTGTATTTGAATTTTTTTTTTCTGGAAGATAAGGAGTAAATTAGGTTTTGAGACTGATGGAATAGTATATAACAAAGTTGTTCTTCTAATCTGATAGCTCAGAAGTTAGACATTCATCAGGTGAAAAGGGGGATCAAAGTTTTCCAATATTTGCCTTTTTTCTCTGAAGTTGCAGCATCTTTCTCGGCCAAAATTATTTTACTAATCTAATTTTCCAGAGAAATTACAGATCGGAATTTTGAAGGTATTCTATAGGCCTAAGCAAAAATTATGGTTGGAATGTGTTAGTACATATTGGTGACATTGATTATATAGTAAGCGTGCACGGCCGCATGGGTCCGTGGATGCAAGACGGGAGATCAGTACATAATCAATAAAATATTTATTCATGAAATTGATTAATATGGCTACGTAGGTTATAAATAACTTATGGTTAGAGTAAGAAATATTCTTTAGTGTCTTTTATTATTAATTTTGTAGACTCCTTAAATTGACCGTAAATCTATTCACTTAGTAATATAATCCGTACTTGAAATTACAAAAAAGAGTCAAGTAATTATAGCATGGTAGTGAAACAAAATTTATGCGTGCAGCCTTACACACCATTGGTTCAAGAGAGTGGATAGTTATAATCCTCAAATCAAGGTTGGAGAAGACTGCTTGTTAAATTTCCTTCACACTAGCGGTGTATGCTGTCTTTTTTTCTTCTTCTTTTTACAGTAAGATCCTTTGCAACTGGTGCCAATTTTTCCATTTTAACAACATACATTTTCAATTTTTTATAACTAATTCAATTGTGGTCTTTAAATTGGTAAAGCTATGCGTCATACTAATAATAACTTGGTTATACAATTCATCTAATAAGGTATAATTTTCATTTTGTGTTAGTTTCAAATCAAATTTCGACCAAAAAAAAGTTTTAAATAAAATGGACAACTATACTATATAATTTAGACGTAATTAGATATAGCACTCATTAACTTCGACTTTGAATTGGACAAATAATTCCTCTGTCACAGTTACATTCCAAAGAAGCTATGTTATTTGAATATATGTGCTTTAGCTTTATCAACTTTTTTTTTTTATGAAATTTGCAATCAATTAAAAAGAGATAAATGTAGGAATAAAAGTTGGATGTCAAAATTTCTTGGCAGAATATGTGCTCAGCAAATTTATGCAATGTCTATGTCAGTTAGAAAATCACATGTGCGGAGTGAACTGTCACGTGACGAGTATAGAGACAAACCTCTCTCGGTTCTATCCTTAATAATCTACGATAGATAATAATGATATATAGATAGATATAGATATAGATAAAGTCATACTGATTCATATACCATCAGCTGTTGGGTATATTTTCATAGAAACATGCATTTGTCCATATGTTTGCTGTATAAGATCTCACCTATCAAAACACCAGATTTACATTCATAATCACATAGCAGTACAGCAGCTCATCTGCTGTCAATTTGATTGATGGCTTTCATTAGGCGAGCCGCGTTCGCGGGCTTCCGCATGTGGAAATCCATCCCAGCCTCGAATATCTTCTCCACTTCGGAGCCTGAGGAGTGAGCCGTCAATGCTATGATCGGCGTACGCACGCCGTAATACTTTTCCTCCTCTCTAATCTGCCTTGCTGCTTCATAACCATCCATTATCGGCATCTAGATAGAAACAGAAACAACCAGAAAAACATAAGAAAAACTGCAGATTAAGCTTTACATTAACATCAAGATCTCCTGTCAACAATGAAAGTTCCTGATCCAATAATCCTGGTTTCCGATGGTTTGATCACATTCGACTTAGCTATCGGTGTAAAAACTTTGGAAGAAATACTAGGATCTTGTAGTAAATCCGAACGGTTTTACCTGGCAGTCCATCAATATGTAATCAAAAGGACGACCATCAGAAACTCCTCGTTGCCTCTGCTCGCTAAGCCCCTCGCGAACCGATTCAACCGCTTCTTCCCCATTTTCGCAGAGATGGATGGTCGCACCAAGAGTCAAAAGATTAGCTACAGCCAGCTTTCGCATCACATCACCGTCGTCAGCGACCAGCACTTTCTTCCCACTCAAAGGCTTCTCTTTGCTAGTGTTTCCGGTTTCTTGTGCTACAAGTTTAGTCCCTTCCGCATGCTGAATCAGTCTCTCGTCCGCCTGTTCACTCAATGTTCTTAGCAGAGAACCCCCGAACTCCGGAAGAAGCCTTATCACTTGGAACAGACGGGTCCCATGAAAGGGCTTTGACATGACGATGTCGCAGGGGTCTATCTTGCCGTCTCTAATGGCCCTCTGGTCGATATTCCTCATCGTCGGCTTATCCAACCAAACAACCTTATAACAATTGCTCGGCATAAATTGTCTAAATTCAGCCACGGACTTACATAGCTCTCGAAATGACCCGGAGCTTGCGTCTATTATAAGTAGCACAAAGCCCGCTTCATTTTTGCGACTATTCCTCTGGTAGTAGTCAGGGAGGATACGGTCTGCTGCTCCATCCAGGGCACTTAGAGGCACATCCCTGGCTTTGCCATGGGACTTGTCACTGGAAACGCTCCTTAAACTCATGTCTGATTTTCCCGAGGAGCTATGTTGCGAGAGGTTGACCTTTGTTTGCACCTTCTTGAGAATTATACGAAGATCCCGCCACTGGCTCACTATGAACACTTCTATTCCAAGTCTTTCCATGAAACTCTGACAAATTCTCCTCCGCTCTTTGCTGTGGATCAGTAACACGACACGAGAGCCTTCTGATTTGGGACTAAGGGCTTGTTGAGAGCTACGAAAGCTCAGGGCAGGACTAGGAGTCTGGACAGTTAACCCGAGACTACATGCCATGCTGTAACCTCCGGGCTCGAGGTCTCTGTCTGATGATTTCTCAGCACGGGCTTCACATGGAGTGAGAAAAACATTGAACCTGAAGCATGTCCCTCTCTCGCCAATGTCCTTGTCTGCTATCTCTATGTCTCCACCCATGAGGCGAACCTGGTACCGAGTATTAGTCAGCAGAGGAGAGAGATTCCTCATTAATATCAAAGATGATAACGTGTTTCCTTCAGCTAATCAAACCACTTGAACTTAAGCAGAGGATGCTACTTTCAGAGGGCAACATCTGGGACAGTAAAAGCAACGGATACAGAAAAGAGGGACATACCAGAGACTGAACGATGCCGAGGCCCAAACCGGTGCCTCCTTGTCCTTGAGCCGTTTCTTTCACCTGAATATAGTTTTCAAAGACCGACTTCCGCTTCTCTTTGGGAATTCCTTTGCCCGTATCATTTACCTCGAATACAAATTCTGCAGAACCAGGATTTTGCCGGACTTTTTTCACGGCTTCTTCGTCATTGTTGTTTTCATCTTTCTCAGAGAACAAGCATGATAAGCGTGTGAGCCAGCTATTCCGAGCAGAAGCCTGTATCGAATTTTCGAAGCTGGGCTTTTGAACCCATGCTCGAACAGATATATGACCATCGTCCGTGAATTTAACGGCATTGCTTAACAAATTAGACAGGATCCGTTTGAGCTTTCCCCGATCACCTTTAACAAGTGAATGCATGAGCACCGAGCCGTCGCTCGGGTCTAGTACCACGTCTACGCCTTTTCTCATGGCCACAGGGTGATATAGATCGACCACGACTTCGAGAAGTTGAGCCAAATCGAATTCTTCTTCTTCCAGTTGCATTTTCCTGGCCTCGATTTTGCTCGTATCGAGAATGGAATTTAACAAAGCTGCAAACCAGAAATGCATGAAGTTTTACTCTTTTGATTAAAACTTGCCCCCATAACAAATTCATCAATTTTCTCAGGGGATTATGAAAATCTACGAACTAGTATTTTACCCAACAGGTCCTTTGCACAAGCTTCCATCTGCTTCAGATTTTTCACTAGCTCAGAGCCTGGAGAAGCTTCGTCGTAACTTATCTCTATAAGGCCGGTAATTCCAGCTAGAGACGCGCGAATGTCGTGGCTCGCTTGAGCAAAAGCATTGCTCTTGCTCATGCTCTTACTCTCAGCTTGCCAAGTTGCCTCCATTTGCTTTATAAGTGTGGCGCGCAAGTGCATCTCTCTTCTCAAGGCCCTCATAACAAAAAATACAAAACTCAACATGGTGATGACCTCCATGCTGAGCAATGCCATGAGAAGCGACAACGATGTGTGCTTCTGGTGAGCAAAACCAATCAGTGGCTGGTCAGGGACGACCAATACGTACACCTGATATGCAAGAACAGAATTCTATTATTGCTACTACTTAAAATTACTCAAGAAAATATATGAAAATGTTAACTATGAAACTCTTTCAATAGGTGAACAGGAAGCATATAGCCCTTACAGATTGCTTTCCCAATATGTTGACCGGTGCACAGTGGAGCGTATACTTCATTTTCTGATAATTCATTGGGGATGTTCCTGATTTAGCGTCGCTGAAATTGCAGGAAAATTTACCCATATGATCTGCTCTGACACCATCTCGAGCCATTACTTGAATGGAAACAGAATCATCAGAAATAATCATACGGGTGTTCGGAAGGCCCTGTAGAAGTACTTCCCCATCTTCACCAACCAAGTACAAGCTGCTTCCCCCTAGGTTGATATCTGAGAAAAATCCGGTTACTTGCTTGACAAGAATCCCAACCGAGACTACTCCTCTTGCATTGACACTCGCAGCATTAAGCAATACACGGTCCTGCTCTTGGTTCCATCCAATGTCTGATGAGGCAACACCATTTGTGCTATTCAAGGCTTCTCGGAACCAAGTAGAACTAACAAGAGATCGAGGACGAGATATGGTTGCATCTCCGTGGAGCTTTCCTGTGTTAGGGTTCACAGGCTGTTTATACCAAGTGTAGTTGTTTGCGTCAGACAAACTTGAATTGGCATAGAGGGAAGAGTTGGCATACAGCACGACGATTTGGTTGCGATCTATATAGTAGGAGAAGAAGAGGCCGTCTACTCCAGCATAAGAAATCTGAGTAATGTGCGGAACCACTGATAATGCTTGAAACATTGACGGAGCCACCTGTGAAATTTGTAAGCTCAATTACTTGTTTAACTGTTATATGCTAAGGTGGGACACAACACATTCTGTGGACCACTGATAATGAGCTTGTACCTTAGTTTCGATATCCACGAACGAACAATTTGTGCCTCTTAGAGATGAATGCAGAACTCGGGCTAAAGCTGTAGCTGTCAAGTTCATCGAGTGTAAGATTTTTGCTGTGTGCTCGACTTCTGATTTCATTCGGGAATTGAAGCTCTCAGATTTCAATTTTAAGTCATCGTCGACATGCCTCGTCATACTTATCCAGCTTGGGAAGAGTAAACCGGCAAGAATCAGATCCACGATCACCTGCATTGGAAATTCACGATTTCACCAGAGCGAAAGTTGTGAAAGGGAAGGGGAAAAGTTCATAAAAAGCACTATTTTGACGCAATTTTTTCACTCTTTTGCATCGAGATGACGGAAACTACACTGCGAGGATCTTTTGCATGTTATATACCATGTTCAACCTTAGAATACTATTTTAGGACATGCTATTATTAATCTCTCAAAAGTGAAAGATGACAAATTTAAAGCAAGTTTCTAGGAATCACCAGAATAACGAAGAAGTAATCGAGCCGCAACACTGAAGCAGAGCTGAGTTTCATCGGATCTTCCTGCTATGACAAGGAAAAATTCTGCATGGTTGTTCAGAGAGCAGAAAATATAGACACAAAAGACATGCTTTGGATACATGCTTGTTTTATTTAAGGCATAAAATCAAAATAAATCATTTGCCTACCTAAATCTTTCCTAATTTTTCAGAATAATGACACCATCTTATAAGTTTTCAGCAGAATAGCTGTCTAGATCATGTCTTTTAAATTCTGTTTCCTATTTAGAGTAACTTCGAGGATTTTTTTTTCAGATTAAGAACCTAGGACATGCAATGGAAATCTTGTCTCTCACATGAAATATTAGGTTAAGTTTTATAAACTGAAATATATGTGTGTGTGTATATATATAGGAAGTTTCATCACTGTACCATATCAAGCATCTGTTAAGCATAGTGAAATATATTTCCCAGCAAGAGTAAATATCTAGTAGCACCCAGTTTAATAGATATCAACACTTTGCTTATATTAGAACTAAAAGAATGGTTAAACATAAACAATAATCCTGATGCATGAAACTCATTAACCCATCAACTTATGACTCACTTTTCTCCAAAACGTTGTATTAAAAATATGATTGGCAAAACCTATTTCAAGGAAAATCACCATTGCTGATAAGTAAAGAATTTAAATCCCCGGAAGTTCAGGCTTCCAATCGAAAGAAGTCTACTAGAACCGCGGATAACTTACATTACCCGCAAGGGATTACACAAGAAGCATGCATATAGATGATGTAGTAAAAACTCTCATGAGGAAGCGCCCAGTCTAACCTACTAAGCAGAATTCGCAGGGACTTGCTTTAGGAATTCAACAAAAAGGAATTACCCACTTATTTTTTTCTTAGTTTATAAATTATAACTGTGTATGCTCACAACACTATGTTATCGGATTCTGTCCATTACTATTAGCCTATTCCAGGACTTTCTTGACGCATAAGAAACCCAAATTGCTTGAGATTGACGCGGTAGAAACCAAATGAAGTACGAACTGTTAACCAGTGGAGTCGGATTCTTTAAACCCCTACTCTGTTATTGTGCGGTCTCATTCATCGAATACATGGTGAGGTATATGGTTTGAAATAGCCATGCAATTTTTAATGACATGTACATTGTTCAATCTATGACTCAAAAAGGAATATAAATATATAAAGATCTTCTGTATGCTGCTTGATATACCCAGCTATATATATGCACATGGTTAATCGCTTCCCCGTCAAGTTATCTTTTGACAAGTACTTTGGAAGGACATCAAATTTAGGGTATGAATTGGATGGAGTATATCATAATCTTCTTCATATTAGCCAATATTTAAATTTATGTCGATTACTCATTATACTTCATCAAAATAATAACAAACAAGTAGCAACAATCTTTTGAAAAATTGAAGTCTGATTATATTTACATTGGATTATGGCAGAAAAATACACATTATACGTTCACAAAGAAGTTTTGAAAAAATGCATGTGCATGTGGACCCAATATAATTGCACCTTATGAAAAACTGCAGATCCACTAGGTTTATAAACAATTATCAATGTCGATTTCTATAGTATGTCGGGACTAAGTTATGATAAAATAGAACATTTTGTTTAGTGACCAAGTTTTGACATGATTTGATTAAAAATTAGCCGCCAAAATTATATAAAAAAAACAACTTTAAACAAATATAAAAAGATTGATTGTCCATGTGCATTAGGTTTCTTGAACTCCCTACAAGGTCTTTTAACTTTGCACTTCCATATGAACACAAGAATGGATGTCCTAAAAAGGAAAAATAATCAATAAAGAACAAAACTACATCCTAGTTCTCTTAATTACTTGATAATCCATGGATTTCATGCAGCTAAAGAGCTACTCTCTCTCTTTTTTGGTAACAAAAGAGCTACTTTTAATCGCAAGAAAGTAGTTTGGTCCAAAAAGAAAAAGTTATCGCAATAAGATAACCGAAATGCCTTTGATCAAATTATTCGTGAAAAAAATTGCATTTTAGGGTTTGCTTAAAGACATGTTGAATAAGATTCTCGTACCTTTCGATCTTCATGAGCAATTCATAGCTAGTCAGATAATCAAATCCTACTATCTATCATGTCAATGATGGTTTTCGAAATGTGCCCTAGGTAAGATTCAGGCGTATTCTTGTTCAATCTTGCTCTGTGTTCATTATTTTTCTGAATCCCTGGAGAGACTAGAATAGATATTTGGTAAGTAATATATGGTAAAATTGTCATCAATGCCATCTCCAAGTTATTTTCTTGCCCAGATTCTAAAGAAAAGTACTCTTCAAAACAATTAACCTCATAAACCTGCGGGAACCAGAATGAAACTCCAAAATAAAAACGAAAGAAGAAACAAAAAATGCTTTCACAAAGTATGATCTTTAATACCCTTTTCAGATACTTGCTTAGAGGTGTCTAAATCTCTTGCTCCTGCATTATCCAGAGAGGAAAGGCAAAAAGATTAGTAATAACAGAAACAATCAACTCTTTTTTTTTTAAATAAATAAATGTTTACAACCAAAAAAAAAAAGATGCAGAGAAATGGAGGAGCTGTGAAAGATTACAGTTTAGGGATTGTGGAAGAAAGTGTAGACTCACTCCTTCTGTCACTTGGCTTTAGCAGTGCAGCTCCCTGGCCCTAGAGAGAACCTTTTAGTTTATGAGAAGGCATGGAACTCCCACTTTCCTCCAGTGCTTTTTAGTAAACGCAATTAAGAGCATTAAATTCTCAAGAAAAATTCCAGATTGTGTTTAGCGATATTAATTAAAGAGGAAAATAAAAGACAAATTAGTAATATCGGGCTAGTCATGTTTCATGTCTCAAGTATGGTGAAAGGAATAGCGAGGCAAACGTTATGAGTGTCACAGATCATGCTAGTCATATATCATCTGAAGCTTGGTGAAGAAAACAGCGAGGCAAACGTTATGAGCACCGTGTATATACCACTTGGACTAACAACCTATTATCCAAGAGGCAATGTCTAAAACTAGCTACTTTTCAACTGATGGATCATACGGGATAGCTGCAATCTTTTGTTCGAGAATTTAGCTAAGGGGAGCTAAATTTTGACATCTTTTTTGTACCTTCAATCGGCCAATCTTACCACAAATTCGAAGCGGATTAGTCCGTAATTAACGTGATTACCCTTTTCAGCGGGTTTTTATCTGTCTCTATGATATGTGTCACTATGCCAAGTGTACTTGTTTAGTCATTAATGACAACAGATTACTTGCCGATAATATATGTGTCTATGTAGATATATGTCTCTCAGACCTAATACATTGGAGCAATGGACATATCAGTACCGATTAAGAATTCCTAAATAATTACTAGCTAATTGTTTTGATCCATAAGATCTAGCATCAAACAAATGCTATGTGCATCAGGTAGAATTTACATCCATTAAAAATTTGCAACATCAATATTCACCGAAGTCTGATCACGTACTTAATCCACCTCTTACTCATGGTAAGTACTGCTAAGATGTTCTACAGAGATTAAATTGAACGATTGAGGCTATTATGAAGTGACGAAAAGTTTATTGAAAGCCTTGTACAACGCTTTCTTCTTTAAGTTAAACTCGGCATCCAAGTTCTATGTGGATTCAAACTAATCAAGAAGTTCCATAGAAGTTGATAGATAGTAGAATATAAGATTAACACAAAAATCATTACCGACGATTCATAAAGTGGTGGTTTTTGATAAACTTTTCAAACTAATTCGATCATACATAGTCTAGGAAATGCATAAATAGAAGTAATACTTAAAACTCTCGACGTAAATTAAATTAGTTTTTGCAGCTCCGCCTTGCGAAGAGAGTATTTTGGGTGTCGAACATATCGATTATGGAAAGATCTTCTGAATACTCCAGAACCGAAGAAATGCTACATATAGAAAATAATTGAGTTAGGGCGATTCTCAATCTGATTCGATCACCAAACAGTGGACTAATGGACAACTTTATTAGTTGTTCTTTGACATGAAAGTCCAAGATTGTAATCAATTGGTTTCCTTCTAAGTGCTGTCTAAGAATCTTAGGTACGAAGTCATTTAAGGAAACAAATCCTGGTGAGCCGGGTGTGTATAATTCGAATTATTGTGTTTAATTAAGAAACCAAGAAATCTGGCATTTGCTTAACTTGTCGAATTAATTTTGGATTCTCTCGAAAATTGTTGACTGATGCATTTGTTTTTTTCATCCAAAAGAAACTCCGCATTAACTCACATTAATGAATCGTATCCCCTCAATTTGGTGACTAACTTAGATATCATGACATGTCGTCTAGTAGAAACGGGCGCGGAGTACTCTTCTCGCATACAATACCCTTGTACTGCCCCCCACCATCGGGATGATACGACGCGTGTCCATTGGCGGCGGGATTTGACGGCCACGTGACTTCCCGCCTATTCTCTACCGTTCACCCGCATGACCACACAAGATAATGATTATTTGGAGATTGAATTTTGATCGGGGATCGCTTTACAGAGCCATCTCCCATTCGACGTGAGATATAAGCGTTACGTTAACTTCTCTCTCATCTTTCTTACAAAGATTGGTAGCTGTATTTGTTCTCAAAATTAGTCCATGAAATTTAACATCCTTACCTTCTACTCAAAACCCACCGTTCCTGTAACTGAGGGTTCTTGGGTATTCTCTCACCAAAATTTCTCCCAACCACACATACATTAACCTCACAATGTCATTCTATCCTTTTCCCCATTACTTTTTTGTCTCTCTAAAACCACCTACCCAGTTTCCTGTTGCGCACAGTTCGTCTCTCATGCTAATTGCCGTTGATTGATAGGCAAAGAAGTTTCTAATTAATTCTTTTTAATCAACAAAATTCATTGATAATCGATGAGAGTCATATTGCAACTTTGAAATACCGAAAAAAAGGAAAAAAATATGGAATATAGATTGTCTTTGGAGATTTTTGTGAATATGTCCGAAGGTTATTACATTCTTTTTTGGGTGTGACATTAAACTCAAGTGATCCCTTTCTTTTCATGTACAAGTGCTTTCTTTATCTCTCCTATCTAATATAATCCAATCAATCTAATATATTGTGCTAAAACTGAATTTTATGCATTAAATGAATTCGATTTTGACGAAACGAGTATTTTCTTTTTCTACATAACGATTTAAGTTTTGCGAAGTGAAACTAAAAGTTTAGTGGAAAATTTCTTGATAAAAAGTAGAAAAAAATTGACTGTACGAGAATGAGGAAAAAAAATTGAAAATTTTCGGAGAACTTTTTTTATGAGAAAATCTCCTGATAAAAAGTGGTAAAATTGATTTTATAAAAAAATTCAAGGGAATTTTTTGTTTGTAATAAATAAAATATATAAGTAGTAAATTTAATGCCATGAGAATGAAAAAGTAATTATGTCTATAGATTCACGCAAAGTTGACTCTATTATGCATGACATGAGATGTGCTATATATTAAAAATTAAAAGAAATCTATTGATGTATCTATAGAGTACTACAAAGAGCAAATTGACTTTGTCCCTTACAATGTAGGGATAAGTGCACTGAAAGTCATAAAAATTGTCACGAAAATGTAATTGATTCCTAAAAGTGTAATCAATTTTTAAAACTTGTCAAATTGATGCAATGAAAAATGCTGATGTGATTTTTTTTAATAATTTCTCTCTCCTACGTGATAATGACATGGTTAAAATATGAAATATAAAGCTAAAATGATGTCGTTTTGGTCCAAATATGACTTTTAATGTAAATTTATTTAAATTAAATTAAAAAATAAGCTAAAATTAAATATAAGAAAGGGGGGAGAAACTAGTCGTCGCTGTTGCCCACCCTACCATTACCGGGAAGAACTAGCGAGGGCCCTCGCCTGCTGTCGACGAGGGTCGTTGCCACTAGCCGAGGCCCAGCCACCCTCGCCAGTCATCCCCCACTCTCACCGGCCCTTCTCCGAATTGGTGGGGCGGCGGCGGCGAGGGCTTGCAACCCTTTCCGTCTAGTTTCTTACCTTTTTTATTCTAATTTAGCTTATTTTTTAACTTAATTTAAATAATTTTTGTAATAAAAATTAGATTTGGACCAAAAAGACGTCGTTTTAGCACGTCAGCGCCATGTAGGAAGAGAAAATAATAAAAAAGCCACGCCAGCATTTTCAGTTAGCCAAGTTGCACAGAGTTAACGGAATGACTCCATCAAACCAATTTGACAAATTTCAAGACTTGATTACACTTTTTGCAAGTTTTAGGACTCAATTGCACTTTCGTAACAAGTTTTAGGACTTTCAATGCACTTATCCCTATAATATAATACACCATAGAAAGTAAAATAACTTTGGTTCCTTCCAATATTGTTAGTTAATAGCAAGTTAATAACTTTAATCTCGAGCTCAAAATTTGACCAAAAATTATTGAAATGCTCCTCCCTAAGTAAACCAACACACGCAAGATAATTATCGAGTAATCCATAAATATCTTACTTTCCGAATTTGAACTCAAGATAATTATTAGATACGTAATTCTGAAATCCGTCATTTTTCCAACTTTCACAACAATTTAAATTCATATGCGTTTGGGGGAGCATTTGGGGAAAGCTTTGGGGAAATGAAAATGATTTTAGGGTTCTATTTGTTTTACGAAAAAATGAATATTTTGAAAAATATTATCTAAAATTCATTGCTTGAAATAATTAATCAATAAAAAATATTTTCATTATTGATAATAATTTATGTCTAAATATTTATGTGGACGATGAAAATGTTAAAAAGTTTTTCAAAATACAATTAGTGTTTGGTAAAGTATAATTGAAAAGTGCGTTGACAAACAACTTTGGTTGCTGCTTGGAAAAAGCTACACTTGTTAAGAGATTGAGTTATAACTTTTTTAATTAATAAATATTATAATACAAAAAATTGAAGCTCAATAATCGGCGGCACTTAGGCGAAGGGCTTTAGCAATGGCCACACGCCGGCGAGTTGAAGCTGAGTTAAACCAAGACGATCAGAATTTTGAGGGGAAAAAAAAAAAGAGCATTGCTTGATCAGATTCACCCCAATTTCCAATTTCCAAATCGAGAGCCACAAAAGAGAAAAACAAATCCTCCGAAAAGTTCAGACGCCATCCATTATGGCGTCAATTTGAGTTCTAACCCATCGTCCCTGACCTTCCTCTCTCTCTCTCTCTCCACCACCTTCGCTGGCGGAATCACCGTCATCGACGGCAAAGGAGGAGCTGGACCTTGTTAACAAAGACTTTTAGAGCACTTGTTTAGTTAGAATAGAGATTTCTCGGCTTTTTCAACCGCACGTCCTTACAATACGCGTAGTCCATACTTGAAAAATCGATCGTGTCCTCTTCAGAGCACTCGTAACAATCTTTTTAAAAAGGTTGAAGAATTTACATATATGTATCGATTAGACGAGTGCAAATAAGTGGAAGAGCCCACTAGAGGAGATAGATTTTTATCAACAGAAGAATAGTGGTGATTTACAATATTACAAGAAATTCACCTTCAAATCACGTGCATATATAATTTGATAGGATGAAAAATTTAAATTGGCTCGCAGTCTCTTTCTTGGCAAATATAGTGAAATATACATATATGCGACAAGATGACAAGGACGGTTCTGAAAGCAACTGACTTCCATTGAAGAATTCTCTCTTGATATGATAAGACACTTCTTAATTAGAAAAGGAAAGCAAATTCTAAGGAAAAAGAAACCCAAATCTCCCATGCGTCATTGCATGCTGTCACCTTCATAATGTACCACGTAAAGCTCATGGATGTAATCATTTGTGACCTCCGCCTGCTCCGTAGCCGGCACCCCCGCCGTATCCAGCGCCTCCACCACCACCAAAACCACCTCCTCCGCCAAAGCCACCGCCCCCTCCTCCACCTATTCCTCCACCAACACCTCCACCTTTGCCAAACCCTCCACCGGCACCGACTCCTCCTCCAGCACCTCCACCAACACCCCCACCACCACCAAATCCACCTCCGCCGCCCGCACCACCGCCAAGACCTCCACCACCTCCCGCACCACCACCAAAGCCACCTCCTGCACCACCCCCTCCACCTACGCCTCCACCACCGCCACCACCTAAGCCGCCGCCTCCTCCAGCTCCTCCTCCGAGTCCTCCTCCTCCACCTGCTCCGCCACCGAAACCACCTCCGGCTCCAGCACCTCCACCTGCTCCTCCCCCACCACCTAGTCCGCCACCACCTCCTAGGCCACCCCCATGACCTATCCCTCCACCTGCGCCACCTCCAATACCACCACCATGACCTAAACCGCCACCACCGCCGAGACCACCTCCATGCCCTAAACCCCCGCCACCGCCTAGACCGCCACCTCCACCGAGACCTCCACCATGGCCTAACCCACCACCTTCACCAGCCCCGCCTCCAAGACCCCCACCACCTCCTAACCCACCACCTCCACCAGCCCCACCTCCAAGACCCCCACCACCCCCTAACCCGCCACCTCCACCAGCTCCACCTCCTAAACCGCCGCCGCCGCCACCTCCTAGACCGCCCCCTCCCCCGCCGCCAAAGCCTCCTCCAGCACCCCCTCCAGCCCCACCTCCAAGTCCACCTCCGCCCCCTAAGCCCCCACCACCGCCATATCCTCCTCCAAGACCGCCTCCACCAAACCTCCCGTGCCTAAAACCCTTCCTGTAAATACCATTCCCTAGACCCCCTCCTTTAAAGAAACGCGGGTGGTGAAACAAGCCCTTCTCGTCTTCGACGCCATTGGCGTCTCCGACGACGGCACCAACTAGCAACACACAAAAGAGCGCAACCACGGCACAACGGGAAACGACCCTCGTCATCGCTCAAGCCCGAAGAGAGGTTAAACAAAGCTCGGGAGCTCACTGCACAGGCCAGCGACTAAGCTATAGGGCAAAGCTTGATATAGCCAGAGACTACATGTCGTTTCGCTGTGTACCGAGCTCTTAAAAGAGATGGCCCCACGACGACCCAACCGTCACGCTGTGTCGAGTAAATGAGTCTCATCTGCCCATTGGCCATCCAATTCATTCCCCCATCCAACCATCTTCACTGGCCCTCCCCCGAAATAAGAAGCGTCTTCATTGGAAGTTAATGCGTTTGAGTTAGGGTTTTGACTTGCGGGGCTTTCTTCTTGTTTCTTATCCAGATATGGGTCAACTTGGTTTTCTTGATTTTAGCCTTCGTGAGTTGGCGAGGCCAGCGAATTTTTCGATAGCTGATCGTTTTGAAATTTGATGAGAGAAAAGGCTTTTGCTTTTGCAACGTGATCTCATTCAATGGGAGCTTCTAAATGGTAAATGCCCATTTATGGATCAACCAAACTGTGTACTGTCCACCATAAAAACACTCACACACTCTCTCTGTGCTTTGCAATAGAAAAAGATCAAATTTCCGCATGCCACCTTCCTGGATGGGATGAAAGGAAAAAAATTTGCCCTGATTAAGAAAGGAAGTAGAATCTAATACGTGCAGATGTACGGGACCGGTTGATGTTTACACATCAAGACATGATGTCTTTTATCTTGAAATTCATTTCATAAGTAAAAAAAAATTACTAGGAACCATTTGTTTCGCAAAAATTAAGGGCGCGAATGATAACTGTTTTGTTCCAGGAATCAATTTTTGGCCAAAAATTGATTTTTCTATTTCTGATTTTTGGATGAGTTTTTGAGCAAAAAGACACGTTTGATAATGACACAAAATTTCTATTCCCAGAACAGAAATTTGTTTGATAACATCATAAATTTTTTGTTTCGCTGATGGCAGCAGTGGAGGCACCGGCAACGGACGAATGGCGATAGATGGTAGCGAGTGACAACAAGTGGTAGATGGCAGCGGCGGGGAGCAGAGAGAGAGAGAAGTTTCTATTTCTTCTGTTCCAAAAATAGAAAAGTAAAAAAAAAATTTACTTCTCATTTTTGTTCCAAACCTATTTTTCGACTAAAAATTTGTTCCAAAAATAAAAAGAAAATGACATTGCGTTACCAAACGGATGTCTGTTCCAAACCTATTTCAGAAACATTTTTGGAATAGAAACAAAGAAATAGAATGGTTGTCATGCGCGTCCTAAGTGATTTGTAAAATATTTTCTAGAAAATAATTACTTATATTGCTTACAAAAACGAATGGATGAAAAATATTTTTTTTGTCTATGCAAATATTTAGACACAAATTGTTGTCAATAATGAAAATATATTTTATTGACTAATTATTTCAAGCGATACAGGCAATCATTTTTTAGAAAATATTTTTCAAATCACTTATTTTTCGCGAAACAAACAGTTGCATAAAGATTAGATAAAAAAAAAAACAATAGGCCATGTAAAGAAACACATGTAAATCGAACATGTTAGGAAAAATCCACTGTGCTTACACTAACTTTGATTTTCTTAATGAGAGATAGTGGTGAACTTTTCTAATAGAAATGAAAAATCATTTTGTATAACTGGCACAACCTCATTGCTTAAATTATGTTTTTTTTGGAGAACCTGAAAACCTAGAATACTAAATTGTTATAGTGATCTTTTGT